>APFE031412312.1:93487-133936 GCA_000404065.3 Pinus taeda | reverse complement strand
TGTATTTTACCCTCCTAAGGGAAATGAAATGATTAGGGTCATAAGGTACCCATTGGAAACTGGTTTGCAATTTGAGGGTCTCTAGGATCAAATCTGCTTCCTTCCATCCTTCCTCCCTTTTGTTGTATAGAAATGGGCCTAGTTGATTCCTCACTTTTAGTTGCACCTTCTTGTTTTTACTTTGGAAATGGATAAAGTCTGCATTTCCAAACTGCCTAAAATACTCTAGGGAAAAAAGTCTCATAGGGACATATCTTGGCAGCCTATAAGGGTTCAACTCACAGCCATATACTATGATTACTGTATGGTGTTGGTAAAAGTACCAATCACCAATGCTATAGGCCTTTGAGAGGTGAAGAATCCTTTGCATCTCCTCTATCAATCTGGGAGGAGGGACACCCAATAACAAGGTCATAGCTAGATGGATAAAAAGGTCTATGAATTCACAGTAGGTGTAAGGTGAATAAGATATATGATGAAAGACTGAAGACCAAAACACTACAGACCTTGGGTTTCCCTGGGCATTTAGCTTCTTGAGAGGAACAGGGAAAGCATCAGGCTGATAAAATAAGAACAAGTGATAGATGTACCTAGTGTATTTAAACACCTTTTCCCTTTCTAGATTCATCAATTGTTCATGAATCTTATTGGCAATGTATGTAGCAAAATCATAGTGCATAGCAGGAGGCATTCTAGGGGAGAAAATGGACAGCATGGCCATAATGGTTTCATCAACATCCTCATATGTCCCATAACCCAGGATGTAACTGATCAAATCTACAAGCATTTTGCCCAGCTCATTGAGATATTGATATGCTATAGGAAGGGTGGTGCTCATAGCTTCAAACTTTGGCTGAATAAATAACTGATTAATCTTGATAATCTGAGCACTGGACAGCTTGCCCCCTTTCTTTATCAAGTCATTGATGGAAAGAGGAGTTAGGGGCTTTGCAGTGTGAAAGTGTAGCATCTCATTAATGGCCTCAGGGGTGATATGGAACAATACTGAGCCTGAGGGGCCAAGAACAGCTCTCTGACATGGGTCATAGCTGGAACGGCAATGATTTATAAAGTCTGGGAGGACATTGACTTGAGGGAGATTGTAAATGGGCAGGTTGGAGTCCCAAATACCTAAGATATCAGCTCCACTGAGATATTGGGCTTTTAACTCATTCAGCAGGTGAATATTGAATTTGGAAGTCATGGCAGTTGAGTCTAGCATTTGGTAATCTCTATCACCCAGGGCCTTCCACTCTACCTCTATGTGTGGGGCATTCAGAGATTGAACATTCAAGGCTACTGGTGTTTCCATGGCTAGGTAGTACTTGTGACTTGTACTGGAACTGGTTTCGGTGGGCAGAACAACACAGAGGGGTATTTTTGCAAAAGCAGGGCAAATTGTAAGGGAAAATGAGGTAAACTGTGGTGACAATAGTGTAAAATGCTCAAAAGAGAGTGAATTGAGCAAATGCATGGACTAGTAGCACTATTCTCCCGGTGAATTAGTGCAGTTGAGGTTTTCAGTCCACGAATGCGCGGACAGACTGTGAATTTAGGAAAATGTGAATATATGTGGGTTCAGCAGGCGAATTTCGACCCTACAACTATAAAGGAATGCTGGTTTACCAGGAATTTTCTGGTAAATACAGGTTGCCTTACTCTTATTAATTCAGTTCTGGAGAATTATGGACATAACCAAGCTCCGAGGGGATGCTTTGGGTAAATACCAGGTGAATTGCCGGCAATGGTCACAAATGCAGGCGGGTTGGAGGCGGCAGCGTTCTTCGGGTCCATTTCTGCAGGTTGGCAACAGGTGGTCGTAATTCGCATGTAGAGGTGAGCAACAGTTCCTTTTATAAAAAGTGATAAAAACACGAAATTTTGGCTAAAATATAGACTTTTTGGGTCATTGGCGCATTTTTTGGATGACATCAGCATGATGTCATCAGGTGGGGTCAAGGTCGGGTGATGTCCGCATGACGTCATCGAGTGACGTGGCAGCCTGTGAGTGGTCCATTGGGATTGCATAGGTGGCGGACACGTCGGAGCGCTGGCGGGCGGGGGTGCCGACAGGGCGCCGAGTCGAACTGACGTGGGCGGGCAGTATAATACAACGGTAAGTGGACTTTCTCGGATCGCTCTGGATACAGTCACAGTATTGTCAAAGGGTGGCCCGAGAAGATATGGGGGTGACGCGTGGTAGAGGCCTGACGTCACCCTCTGTCAGTTTCTCGGGCGGTAAAGTGCGGTGATCGAGGCCCATCCGATATGCATGTGGGCTCGGATGGGAAAGCCCAGATCCGACGGTCGACGGGTTTATGAGATGCGAGGGAAATATTGACTGTGGGGAAAAATAAGATATCATTATTTCCGAAATATGCGCCCGGCGGAACATTGTAAAAAGTGGGTTTTTATTGGTTTTTTGCAAGGTTTATTCACAAAGCAGGTTTTGGTTATTAATCCGAGCAAATCCCGGATTAATCCCATGATTAATTTTTCGGCACTCTTTGGGTCGTGCTCAAATGTTTTAGCCTTTCAAACTTTCAAAACGATACATAGAGCTATAATGCTCGGGGAAGGGGATATATAGATATTTTTGGGTTTTTTGCCAAATTTACATAGTAATAGGGGGGATAGGGGATATAAGGAGTTAACTAGTGATAGGTTAGTAGTTAACATGAGTGAAAAAAGGTGGATGAGGGGGGTAAAATACTAAGCTGTTTATATGAAAACAACTTGGTTTTTAGGAAGTAGATCAAAATGAAAAGAATTTTTACACAAGAAATGTGGCTCTTAAAGAAACTAGAACCAACAAAAGACTTTGACTTCTTTCATGAACATGGGTGGCATAGGGATGTTAGCCATGAATGTGATAGGGGGTGATCTGGAAGTTAGACATGCTTCATTAAGCTGCTGTAAGACTGCTGAAAATAGGAAATTAGCACTGGCACCATGTTTTTACCTTTGCTTTAGGCCAGTGAAATGCCATGAACCATGCTTTCTGCAACCCCCTCTGCCTACCCAGTCTATTGCCTAGCATTTTTTGTTACTCCAAGGAGGGTGCACTTATATTTGCAAACCCTTTTGTGCCTTTTCTTTTCCTTTGGCTTTTCCTTTTGATTTTCTATCTAAAGCTACCCTTATTGCTTCCAAGGACCCAGATTAAGCAGTTGGGAACCTTCTTTCTCTACCTATCTACTTTACCTGCCAAGATTGAGCTGTTTGGACAGATTTCTTTCTCTAACCTATAACAAAAATTGAAATATGGCATGACCCAGCTTAGGCTGTTGGATCACCCATTCAGAAGTAGGGAAACATCAACCAAATGTAAGTATATTTCTTCCACAAGAATATGAGATCTTTGTATCACCAAAGTAGATCATATTGGCACTTCCCCTGCCAATCATGAAAAATTAAACCTATTGGTATAGGTAGCTAACACAGCGTAGGTGCGAAGTAGGGCAACCTGGTAGTCAACATTGTCAAGTAGGAGGCCAGAGATCATTGGCCCTTAAAATAATTGAAACAAGGTGTTTTTAGGGAGAAACCGAGGGATTAGAACGAGTCATGCTTAGGGATTTGTGCAAGCATGATGAAAAGGAGGTCAAAGGGTGTTGATTGATCCAATTGAAAGTCTATTGACCAAATGTGACAAAATGGCCTATAATAGATTGCTTCCTAAAGTGTAAAGTTAGAAATTATAATTGATGAACGAATTGAGTCCTTGTGACAAGTTGGGATCAAGAAAAGCATGCGAGATCACCATATCCCACAATAAATATTCACATCTTTGTTGATGTAGGCATTCCCATACTCAACACATAAGCTAACATTACATGTACAATGATCAAAATACATGTCCATAGATGACTGATGGTGGAACCATGACTGGATAATTGTCTGTATTATCACAACTATCATACATTGTGATCTTGTATTACTCCTAAAATCACAACCCATATGGATGAAACTATATCTGGGGTCTTCTATCTCATTCACACGACCAACCAATGTACGAGTCTAGCCATGTGAATAAATGAGTTGGATTCGAACATGGTAGGCACCATCTAATTACCAGGCAATGATGTAAACCGTTAATAGATGCAAGAGAAACCACCGATGATTTTAATGGCTTTCAAGGTACTATAGTATAATCTGTATGGTGTTACTAAATGAGTTGATGTCGAACACCACATAGAATCTTTCGGTCGAAGGCCAATGATGTAAACCTATCACCAAGAGCGAGGAAACTTTCCATTGATGTATGAAAGTGACGAGGTACTAAGAGACGTTTCTAAGTAAACTTCCTCGACAATGAGCTGATGTCGATAGGCGGCGACCCATTGTAAGATGACGTTGATGTATCGCCCATCAATGTCACAAAATTGGTATGATGATTTCAAACAAAATGATGTTGATATGGAACTGGATCAGGATATGAAAATGTGGAATGAAGGCTTATGAGTATTGTAGAAGATGTTAATTGAATGAATTCTCTTGAACATAATGGGGATACTGAATGGAGTTGCCAACATTTATCCAAAACCAAAAACTTAGTCTTTGAAATGGTATAATAAACTAAACGACAAGTAGATTTCCCAACCCAACAACCACGGAGATGAAGTGGAAGAGTGTCATGTTCAAGAGCGACTCACTTCCATTAACAAATGGAGTACCATGTTTCCCCAATTTCCTCATCCATATTGGTCAATACCTCTTTATTTTTTTAACAAGTTTGAGGAGGATAACATATGCTTGATCTGTAAGTTCATCCTTTGGAAGAAACCCTCAGAGAATACTTAAAAAACCCTGAGAAGGAATGGTTCGGTCCCATCATGAACAACAATTCCATCAATGTTTTATGTTTTAACAATTCCAATAAGCTAGAGCTCAACATATTTTTCATATTTAGAGATTTTGAAAAAGAGGCGGAAAATAAAACTCACATGTTCCTTTTCATAAATAGTACCTTAGGTCTAAAAGGGAAGAAAATAATACCGAAGAGAACCTCTTAGCTATGTTCGAGTAAGGTATTCCTTTTTTGTGTTTAGTCTATATCATTATGGAAATGGGTTAAACTTATACTGAGTACACATCTTCTCATTCATTTTAACGAATTTAAAAAGACAAATGTTTGTCAATATTTTCATATTTTAGGAGTCTGAAAAGAGTTGAAATGGAATTCTAGGAGATTCCTTTTTCAAAAATTTACGAAGCTAAAAATTCATAAAGTGTTCTCCTTGGTCAAAATAATATGTTCAAAACATGGAAAAATCCATCAAACAACTATTGAGTTGCACAAAATATCACAAAAATGATTAAAAATATTGTTTCATGGTAAAAATGGATTGTAACTAGGTCAAAACATCAAATGCGAATAAAATAATGGAAGAAACAACCATAAATATCCAAAATCATTATTCATATTTTCCATTTCACATTTACCTTCAACAGTGAGAGTTCTGAGTGGTTTTTTCCCTCAAGCTTCTGCAATTTGTTGTGCTCAATGCATATCATTTCAACTATCATCACTTCCAGGTAAGAGCTAAGGACTTTCTCTTTCAATTCATTGTCCCATTTTAATTTTTAGACATTTTTAGGGCCCTCAGGTTCAAAAGACTCACCCTAGGAACAACGAAAGCCCAGGTAGTCAAAAAACCCAAGTGAGGGTAGAATGTAGAGTAGGGTGTAATGCACTATCACTCCCCTTGGGGGTGCGTTAGGCACAAATCCCGAATTTGTTTGCCAGTTTCCCTTTAAATCTTTTAATTTTTTCTGCATGTAAAGGATCATAATTCGTCTCATTTTGATGTTTTAGGTCTTCATTAGCATAAAATGGATTTTATCTAGAGAGAAAGAGAACGTGAAGAACATGATTTAAATGCAACTAATCATCCTAGTCCCATTGAGGCACTAAAAGACTATGGATTGTTGAAATTCTTCTGCCTTCCTAGTATGAGACAATAGATGGAACTACTAGAATATGTTTTTCATGCATGGGATGTGCAAGCACAATAATTTAGATTTGTGGAACATCTACTCGATATTTCACTAGAGGACATATATTGTTTTACTAGTTTATCTAGTAGAGGTTCCCCCGTCTCTCTCCTAGGTGGGAGAAGGGGTGGAGAAATGGTGAAAGATTATATCACTTCTTACTACAAACCTCGATCCAAGCCAACTAGAGATGGAAATATCAACATAAAATATGTAACCCATTTTCCCTTAAGAACGACCTTGTTCATCATTGCCAGATTGGTGGGAAGCTCAACACTTCATCTAGCTAGCAGATCATACATGCAGTATGGTGTGGAGTGTTTGGAGCCAACAATATTCAAATGGAGTGAGGGAATATTGGTCAATATGAAAGAATGTTTATCTAAATAAAGGGAGGTAAAGTTGAAATACTTTGGATATAGTTCCATCTTGGTCACTTTTTCCCATTTATCTAAGGGTACCATGGATGAGGAAGTGGATAGATCGTTTGTCTGGACATTTAAGTTCGTCGATGCTCAATTTCTCACCATCATTCTTTGAATGGTTGTGTAGATAGTTCATTATGGTAAATTATTATTCATACACAAGGATGAATTTCTGCAATGACCCTAATCTCGTGTTTCCTAAGGGTGAGTGATGGGATGTTATATGTATCATATTTTTACGATTTGAATTTTTGAAAGTTTTACAATTCTTTTTTGTGTTTTTTATGTTTCCAAGACGTAATCTATTGATTTTTCATGAAGATATTGGGCTTGCTCGACTAATAGGTTCTTCATATCTCTGTCATGTAGGAGAACAACCACAAGAAACAGTAGAACCATCATAGGTTGTTGCAGTAGGGCAGGATGCACTACAGGATCTAAATGTAGTCGACATCTGAACAGAGGTGGAGCACCACATGGATGGGTTGACACACAGGATAGATGAGACGACGATCAACTAGATTCTAATGCAACTTCAACAACACAACATCAAAGTGCATAGACATATTGGTTGGCTACTGCCCAAGATAGCTCGTGTAGTGGCTTGTTATCATGAGCACTTTGATTATTCTACTTAGATATTTGCATGTAGTTTTGTATATGGGTCATGTGTCTAGATGTGTCTCGAGATTGTTTTTTGTAAAACCAAACTTCATATATATATATATATATATATATATATATATATATATATATATATATATATATATATATATATATAATATCTTCAGTGTTTCTAGGTTCCTATTGTGCTGTCAATGATGTGATGTGTATTGAAATTTATTTACATATATTGCAAATGTCTATCTAAAACATGATTAGCAAGTGCATATTTTAGTGTGTTTGGATTTCTAGAAATGTGTTTGTATTGTATGAAATCAAAATGTCTTTCTAGAAGGAGAACCCTTAAAAATGAATGCAAGATGGTAGGAATTCTAAAAGAATAAACATTAGCAAGTTGTAGTAGCATGAGTTGTGAGTCATGTCTTATGACTAAACAATGGATACCATGTGAAATAGCATCAAACAGTAGCTTTGCTGTTGGGCTATACTCAACGATGTTGTTGGTAGAACCACCAATACAAATCCCTTGTAGACTCACTAACTTGGGATTTGGAGCAATGATAACCCATGTTGTGGATGAAAGGTTCAAAGTACTACACCTAGAACCATCAGCATGATCAAAATACGGTTTAAGGGATGCTGACATCTAGAAACCAAATGTAAAATGAATCAACAAAAACCTTAAGAAACTCTAAAGAGACACATCACAAACACACTCAACACACTTATAGATAGTATGTACACATTGTTACTACGCATGAGATCAAGCATCGTATTTCTTTAGGTACAACCCATTCCTAGGTTGTGCTAATGGAATTCCATCAAAATTGACTATCTCATAGGGCCCTTTTGCAAGGACATGCTTGAAAATATATGGACCTAAACACATAGGTTGGAAATTTGTTGATCCTAACTTATCATATACTTGGTCATATAAATGAACAAGGTCTCATTTTGAGAAGACACGAGGCTTGACACATTTTTCCCATTGTGCCTTGATACATATTTTATGATATTCATTATCTATAGTACATCACGTATTGCCATCATCTAATTGGGGCAGATGTAAAATGGGTTCCTCTTCTACATAAGTGGCAAGAGGAAGTTCAATAAATAGTTTTAGTGACAGAATCTCACATTCGATTGAAAGGATTTCCTCCAGAACATAAACCAGCTGAAAGAGTGTAAATGTGGTAGTATTCCTCACTGAGGTTCAATGAGCCCACAAGGCATCATAAAGAAGGAAATTCCAATTTGATTTATGTACCCCTACTATATGTTGAAGCATAGTTTTGAGAAATTTATTGATAGCCTCAACCTGCCCATTATCCTAAGAATAGTAGGGAGTAGAAATTTCATGAGAAAGTCCCAACTTAGTGGTTAGTTCAGTCATCATATGATTCCAAAAATTATTTCCGTGATATGTAATTATGGCTTGTGGAACACCAAACTGTGTGATAACATGATTGAAAAAGAAACATGTAGCTTTTTCACCACTATTGTTAGATGTAGGTATCGCCTCAACCCATTTAGTAAAATCATCTACTACGAAAATGATATAACCATGCCCCACGTCTAAGTGAGGGTTACATTTCATGAATTCGATACCCACTTTTGAAAAAGGTTTGAATGGTGATAACAAGATACAATGGAGAAGGCAGAGCACAAATCTTACGATCATAAATTTGGCATGCATCACACTTGTAGACAATGAGAATACAGTCTTGAAGAATGGTAGGCTAAAAGTTACCACCGCATAAGATATTTTATGTGGTTGGCATAGCCAGATAAATGACCAGCACATGCCCCTGAGTGGTGCTCTTTAAGGACTTTCACAACCTTCTCATGTGTGAGGCACCTTTATAAAATCGTATCAATACCGCGTTTGTTGTCAGTTATTTCTTCATTAGTCTTCAGTTGTTGAAAAATCAAAATAGCAGTGACGTTTGATGCCAAATTCTGAGCCACAGAAGATATGAGAACTAGATGGGACCCTCTTTATTATAGAGTGCTCAGAAGGGGAATTTCGAGGGTATATAGAAGCTTAAAAAAGGGTTACTGGATCAGAAGTTAGGACCTGTTGAAGAATCCCTTTAGAAAGCTAAAAAAAATGGCTAAGTGTGAGGTAAAAATCACATATCAGCGTTTGTGGGTCTGGGCGTATCAGATATTGGCATCGGTGGGTCGAGGCAAGTAAAGAGAATCAGTAGAAGTATATTAGTGATCTTTCAATCATTGGTCTCACATATTGACACTCAACAATTGGTGATTGATAAGGTTTTAAGGCTTAAGACAATGCAGACAAGGCCGATTGCAATACAACCTTGTACCATCGGGATGGGTCGATTCTGATTTACAAAGGAAATGGTTGTACAAACCATGGGCTAGGCCTCCCCTTCTCTCTCCTCCACATGGTATCAGTGATCAGTGTATCAGC
The DNA here is from genome assembly GCA_000404065.3 of Pinus taeda. Taxonomy (NCBI): domain Eukaryota; kingdom Viridiplantae; phylum Streptophyta; class Pinopsida; order Pinales; family Pinaceae; genus Pinus; species Pinus taeda. The sequence goes on along the minus strand of APFE031412312.1, from coordinate 124,453 downwards.
GGGGTCACCGGTCTGAAATTATAAAAAATCACCGATATTGAAATATGGACGAAAATTGTCGGGGAGGGCCGATTTTTAAATACAAAGGAAATCATGAAAAAATATGGCTCGAAAGGCCTCTTTCTCTCTCCTCCAAGGGGCCACATGGTATCCTCTAATTGTTCCACCAAGCTGAGATGGCAACTGATGTTAGCAATTACATGGAAAGTATGGAAGATGACATGGAAGGTGGACATGTGTCACTCGCTTTGGGAATTTTTGGGGGTCCTATGGGTCTGGTTCCAGGTCCCATGTGGCACCACTCATATGGTGACATGTGGCAGTGATGAAAATAACAATGACATTACCAGGTTATCAGCAATCAACTATTAGCAACTTTGGGTCTTCGGCTTATCGGTGATTGTGATGCAATAGAAAAAACCTCCAGATGTGATATATTATAGGCTGTGATTTACAAATATTTTAGGTCTGGGAAATCAGATGATGAGAGACTTATGCAATATAAATAAAAAGGCCCCTGTACAGCAAGTCAAGGCCTTAAGATATTTAAAGGTAAGCCTTCGGTCTCTGCCTGTGGTCATATGAAGAAATAACAAAGGGGTTATAAACGCCTAAGAGTTTATTAAAAATTCCTACTTCTTCCATCTATTTTAGTGTTAAAAGGCTCGTGACTGATCCATTGTTCGATATAGCGTAACACCAAAAGGACTGCGCGTATATTTTAATGGGAAAATGGGTCGGAAACTAGGGAGTTTAATGAAGGTATGGGCGCATTCATGGAAGGACTCATCCTGTAACATGCCTCCATAAGTCGGTCTCGAAGTAGTCAAAGGAAATTTGATAAAAGCCAACTGATGTAGTAGTAAATTGCCTCAACAACAGAGAGAAGAATGATAACAACAGGGACATGGCTCCATCTAAGGCCTTCACTAAAGCAAGGGGACACATCCTCCTTCCTCTCTCAACTTTCTTTCTCTGAGAATTTATTTCTGTATTTTTCCAAGAAAGGGATTCGATCCCTTTTTCAATCTTAGGTAGGTGGTAGCAGATCTTGAGAAAGATGAGACAGCTAGTCTAACATGATCGTTGGGTCTTAGGCTCAGATATTTTGATTGTAATTAAAATCTCTCCCCCTCTTCTTATAAATAGGGGGATGAAACATAGTACAAAGGGTTCCATATTGTAAGACCTGCAAGAGCTGAACTCTATGTTGCCATTTTGGTTCAATATGTTTTTATGGGACTTCACTCATATCATGGCTAAGTGTATGGATTAGTTATTGGGCCCTTTTGGATAAATGGTGTTTCCTTGTTGATTCTAGGCATGATTAATGTGCAGAAAGTACCTCTTGGTAATCTCATTTCACCTTTGTTTTTCTTTCCTTGAAATAGTGTAATGAACACAGTTGGTTCCTCTTCAATCTTTGGATTTATCTTAGCTACTTTGACAAATAACAATACCCATGTTATGTTTGATGTGAAACCTTATTTTTCTCCTGTATTTCTATCATCTCATTGGAAAATCATGGTTTAGAATTTTTTCTTTCTTACAGAACTATCCACTGAATTCCCTTTTGTTTTGGAACATTATTACCTAGGATTCTATTTGTTATAGCTCTATGTATCTATTTCTCTCCCTCCTTTCCTCCTCTCCACCATAAATACAACTTCAGTTTAAGCTATCTCATTTTCATCTATCAGCTACTAGAAGGAGAATTCATTTCTCTTTGAGACTGCCTAAATACCCCCCAGCATTTGGATCCATGGGTTGGCCTGAATCTTCCTCTTTGAAAGCTTATTGAAACAAGCCCCTCCTATTTCCTTTTTTGTTTTATGTGAAAATTGTAGTGTTGTAACCCCCTTACAATTTCAGCTCACCAACACTCCTCTATTTAAGATGTCCTAGGCACTAGTCTACAATTGATCCATAAGCTGTCTCTAGGGAGTTTCCCTCACCTCCTGCTGCACTTGTTCTACAGGTGCAAGATTTAGTGACAACATCTTTCTGGCACCATTTCTATGGAATGGATTAGAATATTGTTCCTTGGGTATGACAAAGTTTTACATTTCCCATGTTAGGTGAGCTAGGGAAGTGTGGGTTGAAGATCTCTCACCTTGGCGACTCCACTATCAAATTTTATGGTAAACATCCTAGCGACCCCACTGTCCATATCTCTATTTTGATCATTTTGGATTTTAAGAAGCCTCATACTCACTTTGATGCTACAATAGCTTAAAAATATCGCTACCTTTGAAGATGAAATCAATCATATAGTGAGGTTTCCAAGATGACCCTTCCTACATTTTTGCCTAACCTGTTTACCCCACTGGATTTTTTTTTCTATTGTTTGTTTTCCTAATCATGTCCCTGCATATCACGAGTGGAATACCTATTTGCATAGATTTAGTGGGAACTTAGAGAGAAGACCTAGTCAACACCTCAAATACTTTCATGAACGCATGGAGAAACAGGGTATTCTTCTTGAAGATGCATAAATGAAGTTGTTCAAATTGTCTTTAAAGGGGGATGCTAGATTCTGGTAAGGAACAATACCTTGTGGCAGTATATCTTCCCTAAGAAGTTTTCTTATAGAATTCTATCAATATTTCAAAATATTTTATCTGTCGAATGCTTTATTTGAAGCTTGTTGCAAACCTCTTAATGATGAAGATATTCCCAAGGTTGAAGACCTTGCTGAAGATGTTTACAAAGCTCCACTCCCAGAAAACGTGTACTTGCATCAGGAAGAATCACCCAATGACCAAGAAAGTGAAGAAGGAGATATCACTGAGCTGCTAACAAACCCTTAGGGGTTTGATTCATCTAAACTGGATGTTTCTCCTTCCTGTGATGAATATGACTCAGCTGAAGAGTTGAGTGATGTAGAGCCACACTGCTTCCAGTCATGGGAAGTTACACAAGAAGAGGAGGCTTCTTAGGAGGTCAGCAAAGAGGCTCCAGATCACAACGCACACCCTTCACATGGAGAGAAATACCAAGAACCTCATACAACTTTTGATTCAAATTATTTATAGGAGGAAGAGATGGTCGTAGTGGTTTAGAAGGAGTTTTTTGCTAGAAAGTGGAGAAAAATCCCCCAATAGTAGGAGTTTCTTGAAAAGGCCAAAGTTGAAGAGCTGGATAATGTTTGTGGCATCCATGACCAAAAGTACATCACCCAACAGACTACATGTGAAGAAAAGGTTGCTGCAAACATTCCTTATCTATTCCATGACCATGTGGCTACGTACATGAGCCTATTCTTAAGTCAACAAGAGAGGTTATTTCAAGAGCATGTATCAGGTTCCTAGTTTCAAGATTCCTTATGGTGCATGCCTATTTTAATTTTTTATTTTCAACAATGTGAAGGCACAAGGCCCAATACTCTAATGCTGGCCTAGCTCCGTTGGAGGGTTGAAATCACTTAGGTGAATTGAGCCTTGTGCATAACTACGAGAGTATACAAATAAGCTCATCAATTGAGCATTTACTTTCTAGTTGTTAGAGATTTTATTTACGCATTTTCTATTGAGGAGGAAAGTCCCATGGAGATTTTTTTTATTACAAAGATGCATTTATTACTGACTCCATGCCCAACGGTGAAGGATATTGTTCTATAGGTTCCCATCACCTTGCAAGCAAGGCATTGTCCCCAGTAGGAGCCGATGTTGTCACTCATTACATCATTAGTCTTGAGTTGCTTAAAAATCCAAATAATAGTGATTTTTTATTCCAAATATTGACCACAGAAGACACTATAGTTGATGGGACCCTCTCTGTTCTAGACTGCTCAGAAAGAGCTTTCTAGGGGTATATAGAAGTCCAAAAAAGGGCTCATGGATCAGAAGTTAGGGCCTGTTAAATACTCCCTTTATAAAGCCTGGAAAACCCAAAAGATGGCTAAGTCTAAGGGAAAAATCACATATCGATGTTGGTGGGTCTAGGCACATCGTATATCAACGATGGTGGGTCTAGGCACAAGTAGATTAGTGATCTGTCGATCGCTAAGATCACATATCAGTGATCGGCGATTGACTGGGTTTTAAGGCTTAAGACAACACAGACAGGGCCGATCACGATACAATGTGTATCATTGGGGTGGGCCGATTCTAATTTACAAAGGAAATGGCTGCAAAAACCAAGGGTCGGGCCTCCCCTTCTCTCTACTCCACATGGCATCAGCGATTGGTAGGATCACATGTCTGAAACTATAAAATATCATCAATATTTTGATATGGACCAAATCGTCGAGGAGGACCAAATTTAAAATACAATGGAGATCATGGAAAGACATGGCTCATTGGGCCTATTTCACTCTCCTCTCGTGGGCCATGTGGTGTCCTTTGATTGGTCCTCTAAGCTGACATTGTTGCTAACGTTAGCAATGACATGGAAAGTATGGAAGATGACGTGGAACATGGACTCATGTCACTCGTTTTGGTCACTTTTGGGGTCCTATGAAGCTGTTTCCAAGTGCCACGTGGCACCACTCATAGGGTGACATGAGGTAGTGATGACATTAGTAGGTTCTCGGTGATCGACATTCAGTGACTCTAGGCCTCGGGCTGATCGACAGTTACGGTGTGATAGAAAAAATCTATGCACGTGATATACTATAAGTTGTGATTTACAAATATTTCAGGTCCAGGAAATTGGCTAATAAGGTACTTATGCGATATAAATGAAAAAGCCCCCACACAAGAATTCAAGGCCTTAAGTGCTTTAAAGATAAGCCCTCGGTCTCTGCCTTGGTCATATGAAGAAATAACAAAGGGGCTTGTTGCACAAAAATTGTCACTTTGACTTTCTACAATCAATATGAGTCTATCACCACTCATACATACCTCCTTTGCAAGCCTTAAACCTCAACTCTGCATATCAAGCTTTGAAAATGAGAGATAGTCCTTAAAAATCTCTAAAACTCTGGTTTCGTAATTTCTCTTAGCATTACTTGCGGTACCGCACCCATTGGTCAAGTCCCCTGCGCACCTAACTTATCTGTATCTGCATTTATGGGTACGAACCCCTGTAAAAGTTAAAAAGGTGTAAGTTTATTCTTAAAAACCCACTTTGAGTCAATTCTGGAAGCTTCTAGAGGGAATCTTGCATTGGCAAGTTTGCTCCTTGAGGGTTCATGCACCCATTCCTTATGGAGCTAACCCCTTGATGTGAGGAGCTTATACCCTTGAAGAAGGACTCTATCCCTTCAATGGTGGACCTGTAACCTCCTTCCCTTACACTATAAAATGAAGCTTTGGGCTGGTTACTTCGGAGGTTGGAAGCTGAATATTTTTAAGGATAAATGTTGTTGGAACTTAGTCTTCCTTATTGAGCTTTTGAGAGGAAAGATCACATACCTTTTGATCTCATTTGGAAGAGAGTGAGGCTTTTCAAAGTAGAGGAGATTCCTTCTTGGACCCTGGGAAGAGCTTGTACAACATCGAAGAACCAAGGTTGTAAAGTTCTTATTTCTCAAAGTTAATACAATCAAGTTTATTTTTTTCAATGAGTTGTGTTTAATGGTTTATTTCATAGACTCCTTGATCACTATGATGAACATGATTTATTATATTAGTTATGCAAGTGTTTTTTGATGTGTGCTTGTTTGTGTCTGTAGGTTATTAAAAGGAAACTCTTTGAGGCTGTTGGAGCAAGGCTGCCACAAACTAGTGTTGGACTTAAGGTAGGGTCTAAAACACCTCTTAGTTTTTATTAATGAATCGTAATATGTTTAGACAAAAGTAGATTTGCTTGTCCTATTTGTTGCTAGATATCAATTGATACTAGGGAGATCAGTCTTGTCCGCAAGAACGATTTATCCGCTTAACAAATTGGCGACTCCGCTCGGGACAGGATTTGATTGTTTAATTTTCCTTTATCTATGATTCGAGAAACTTGATTTTTTGTTTCTGGTTTTTGCTTGATGTGTGTGGGATTGGGTAGTTTGTCAGTCCTGGATTGATTTTTTTAGTTTTTAGAAATTTTTACGAGGACCGCACGTTCTGTTTGAGTTACAGTGCAGACCTATTTGCACTGTTACTTTACTGCACAGAGCGGTACTGCACCTAGATTCACTGGGGGCCTGCGGACCCTGTCAAAATTTTTGAAAATATTAAAATATTTTCGTCTAGTTTAGTTTAGGTTCTTTTTGTTACTTTTATCCTCTGCCTAGATCTTCATATATCCTGTCAAAAGTCTCTCATAAGTGAGTTCCATTGGTGTTGTGTTTTGGATGAATTTCTAGAAGTTTTTTCATGGTTGGTTTGGTCTTCACTCAGTCTTTGTAGTGACTTGAAGCTTAGAAGCCTAAGAGACCTTAGATCACCCTAGAATATTTTGTCTTCTTGATAAGTCTGGATGGTTTGTGAGATCTTCCTTTGGTGAGAAATAGATTTTGTTTCTCTTTGCAAAAATTTGAATGAACTTGGTCGTAAGTTGTGAATTTCATTTTTTATAAAAAAACATAGCTGGGTGTTTTTGGTTGATTTGTCTTGCTGAACGAATTAATCCTTAAAACATCCTCAAAAAACATTTGAAACTTTTATTTTAATTAGTTTTTATAAGTTAGATCTCAAGATTAGATATTTTGATAGTTTTGAGTGTGTTTTCTAGAAATTCTAGTTTCTCTTTTGAAAAAATTGTTTTCTCTAGTTTTGAGTCTTGAAACGAAAAGGGAATTATTTCGTGACCATAATTAGTAGATTCGTTTGAGTGTATTGAACAAGAAAAAAAAAGTTTTTCTTTTTGTTTATATGTTGAAGGAAAGTTTTGTTTTTCAAGTAATTGCATTCTCAACTCTTCCTTTAGGTAGAGATTCATTGAAAAGGAAAAGAATTGTTTATCATCTTAGGTGCATTTTTTAGCGTTTTGGAGTCGAGTCTTCACACCACAAAATTTCATCTCCATACCTTTTGACTTAAGAAACAACCAATAAATTAACGCTTAATTAAAATTCATCTAGCAATATTTTTCTTTCTAGGGCTCTTATCACCAACATAGCTTAGGCTAGTATCTTGGATTAGGGAGTAATTAACTCTCCAAGATAGTTAAAACAAACAAGTAGTCGATCTTGTGGTAGGAAAAAATTCCAATTGTTACATATATGCTCCGAGAAGATCCTCTTAAAGGAGTCAAGCATGAGATCATATTTGAACCAGTGAGGTAATCAATCCTTCCTTATTGGGAACAATAGAATATATTCACGTATTAAAAACGGTAAACCTCGGATTGACCATTGTCAAGGAGCTTGGGGTCACTTGTTGGTAAACCTTGGATTATGTCAAGGAGCCTTCAAGGGGATTGAGATTTGTTACTCTGCCCTTGCGAGCATATTGGATCGTAGACTGTTCCCCTAGGTATATTTTGTTTCCATTGGTAACCTTAGTGGCCATAATCTATAGGATTGTTTCCTGAGGTGACGGTGGAGGGAAGATCCCACTGTACCTGGAGGAGACATCGACTAGAATCACTTGGACTCTCTGGGGGGTTATCTTCACTCAAGACGGTTTTGTGGAGAAACTTGTGCCAGTCTATTTCATTAAGTAGGTTGTCGGGGTAACTGTTCCATCCGCCATTCTGTATTGAATTCTGCGAGGTTGGATTTCATCACCAACTAGTGTTTTCGGTATGGAAAAATATTGTTTGTGTGTGGTTTGAACTCCTAGATTGTTAGGTGTGTGATTCAATTAATTGGCTCTTTAGAGACTTTAGGTGATTTTCTTGAGATTTTCTTTGTTTTCGTGTGAAGTAATTAATTAATTAATCATGGCTGAACTACTGAGACAATCCCGTAGACTTTGGGGGCAGCCTCCCGAATATACACCCAGGCAGCTTGAAGGGCTAAGATCTCTTGTTGCTCCTAGTGAAAGTAGATTTGGGTCACCAGAGGCCGGAGAATCATCTTTAATTATTCACCCTGATTATCACGTTCCAGCAACAGAGTATATTTCTGAACCAATTTCATTTTCTGAAGTCACTGGTAGTTTTTTTTCTACTAGTGAATTAGTTGAGGAACTTGAAATTTCTGAACCTGAAACCAACCTGCCGCTACTCCATCCTCAGGATTTGCTTCTCTAGTTTCTAGTGGTCCTGGTTCACCCAGGGTAAGAAGTATTATTACCCAAAATCTTCCTTCTGGACTCATTTCCATTGAAGAACTTATTAGTCCGGACGAAGGTATATCTCTCCCTGAAAATCAACCAACTTTAGAACTTAGGGAGCGTGAATCTATCTTTTACAGTCCTTTTTGAAGTGACGCTTGGTACGTACCTTTGACGAACGTTTTAGAAAATCTGGGTCTCGCTGCTTCACCACCTCATATTCCATTTCATCCAACGCCCAGAGGTTATTATCCTCCTTCGAATATGTCAAACCGGTCATCCATGGTTTCCCAAAATCTAGAAACCTTTTTATATGGTGGTCCTTCTATTCTGTCTGGGTATCAGTTAGTTTCTGGTACATTTTCAAGAGTGTCTCCTCAGCCCATCGAACATGGGGTATCAACTGTTCATAACAGAACTCCACCGTTGAGTCTAGAAGAGATTCTTATGATGTCTGGTGCTATTCCAAATCCGCAACCTCAAGGTAGTCAGATTCCACCTGGGGGTAGCCTCAAGGTAGTCAAATTCCACATGGGGGCAACCTCATGGCAGTCAAATACCGCTTGGGGGGAAACCTTAGGGCATTCAAATACCACCTGGGGGTCAACCTCAAGGAAAGTACATACCCCAGGGACAATACATGCCTCAAGGTCAACCCCAGACTCAATATATGCCTCAAGGTCAACCTCAGACTCAGTATATTCCTTGAGGTCAACCCCAGTATCAATATACACCTCAAGGTCAACCCCAGTTTTAGTACGTGCCTCAAGGTTATCAACCTCAAGGTCAGTACCAATCTCAAGGTTTCCAACCACTTCCTGGTCAACCATTTGTTCAAGGAACTAGAAATGTACCTTTCAATTATCAGTCCTACACTTAACCTAGTTATGGTCTTCAATATGCTCAACCTGTTATGGGTCCTTATCTTGTAATGAATATGGTGTGAGATCCATCTCAAACTCAACAGATTTTGTATCCCAATGTGTAGTTGTCATCTCAACCTGGAAAACCTATGGTTTCTGGTTCAACCTAGCAACCTGTCTAGCCTATTATTCAAACTTCTGCACTTGGTGTAGCTCATCAGTCTGGGCCTAGCTCGCCTCAAACTCCGCCTCAATTGACTGCTACAACTACTACAACTTCTGTTCAATCTACCCCACCTATTTCTGGAGTATCGACAGCTCCGGTTTCTACTGTTCCTGTATCAACTCCTCATACCTCTTTACCCCAGTCTGGACCTACAATTCAGACTTCGGTTCAGATGCCTGTAGGACAACCTGGTCCAAGTACGATTGTCACAAGTCAACCTCAATTTACTTATCAACCGTACTAGGGATAGTATCAATACGGTCCTACTGTGCAAAGCCCAGTTTATCAGTATCAACCATACCCTGGGTATACATATCAACAACCTCAATCTCAACAAGCCTAGTTTGGTTCGGTTAATCTTCGTTTTCGGGGAGGATATAATATTCCAAATGCAAATCCAATTCCAGGTTATCTTGGGTATCCTCCTCCTGGAGCTGGTCTTGTGACCCAAGGTTTTCGAGACCCTAACCGACAGTTACCATTCATCACAACTTTGGATTTACCTGACTTGTCGCACCTTACGAACGATCCAATTTATTATCTTCCGTACTGGCCACCAATGCCTAATAAGTTGCCCAGTGATATTCCAAAGTTTGAGAGTAAACCAGGAGAGGATCCGTCGAACCATGTGACGACTTATCACCTCTGGTGTGCATCAAATTCCATTATAGATGATTGAGTTCACTTACGGCTTTTTCAATGCACTCTGATTGGTACATTGAGTTGCCATGAAGCTCTCTTTATAATTTTAGTCAGTTAGCTACTTCGTTCTTAACTCATTTTCAGTTTCCTGTCAGATATGACAATGGCATGGAATTATTAACTTCATTAAAACAGTCAACGTCTACATATATTTTAGACCATATTCATGAATGGCGACGTCGACGACTTTTAGTGAAAGCTTTTATCTTGGATCAAATTTTGGCAGAATGGTTTATTAAATCCTTATTACCTAAAATCACTGAGGATGTAGCTAAGGCAAGAGTAGTTACTGAAGAGCAAGTAATTGCTCAAGCTCAGTACGTTGACCTCGTTTATATGCATTCGGATACTTTACTGTTGGGTTGTGTTATATTCTTTCCACGACTAACCTACGTAGTGAACCGGGGGGTTAGAGCGGGGGCGGAGCCCCCCCTTTGCTGCGCCGATTGCGCAGCGGGGGGGTCACAGGGGGGGCGGCAGCCCCCCGTGTCCAGGGGGTTTGAGGGGGGTGGAGCCCCCCTCTACGGGGTTCGGGGCAGCGCCCCAAAAAATTTTTTTTTTGGACCCTATATTAGGTTGGGCGAACCTACCTATGGTTTTTCGGTCCATAGTTTTGGACGCGATGGTTTTCGGTCCATGGTATTAGATGCTTCAGCATGTATAAATATGTATTGTAACATTGAAAGGAACATAAAGAAAAAAATCAAGCTGGTAGTCTCGGTTTTGAGATCCAGTGGGAAATCTCTGTGTATATGTGTTTTATGGGTTATGCTCTCGCATTTTTATTTTCTTGTGATTTAGAATTCGGATGCAGGTAACTTCTGTACGGGGTTAAAACCTACAAACCTGGTTATGTGCTTTAACGCTAATTAATGAGTTAGTTGGCAGTTGTTAATGAAATATGGTTTTGCGCTTATCAAAGAGTTAGTTCACATAAGGTGGTATAATTTTTATGTCTTTGGCATTTAAAAATCTTTCCCATCACCTTTCCTTACCATTACTCTCACCTCACTTGTAAACTGCAGGAACGAAGAACAAAGAACCATACAAAGTAATACACAGGTTATCATGGGGAAGAAAGGCAAAGCTCCAAGCTCTGAAGACAAAGAAATGACACCCTTATATACAGACACCGCCTGTAACAGAGATGTTGGTATCATGACTTGGGAAGGCATGTATAATCTACTTGAATAAGAAAATCCCAAGGTGACGGAGGATACAGCTACTGTTGGTTCACAAGGATCTTCTGAAGCATCAGTTGTAGATTTAGCTTGCTCATTCTTGTACCGGATAGCGGCAAGGCCCAAAATTCTCCCCTACACAGATATGATTAAATGGGTATTGGACAGCGCGGACATAAAGAATAGACAATTTAAGACTCTGGGTCAAGAACTTACGGAATTATTATTTTCACAAAATTTGAGTTTTACATCCACTAAAAGAAAGTGCACAAGAGGTGAAAATCGCACCAAGGAAGCTCGGATCAAGAAGTGGAGGCAGTTTCTGATGCGTGATCAGTGCCATCACTGGGTAAAACTTCTTGAAATGGAAAGCCTCTAATTGCTCAGCTACTTGTAACCCCAAAAATTCGGAAAAATAACACTAGAGGTAAAAAAGTAAAACTTGAATCCTAAAACTAGTAGTAAGTGTCTGAAATATCTTCAATATGGTATGCACATATATATAGCAATTGCAAATCAGACTGGAGACAAAAGGCTCAAGAAAAGGTAGAATCAATCAAGATATTAACTAAGTTAGATTGGTATTCTTACAGGGCGTATTTGGTAAAACCACACAGCCAGTGTATGACCCTCAAGTGCATCATCAATTCTGCCGAAAAGATGGTGCCAACTCTTGTTGATTCCGTTTTCATAGAACAGTTGAAGTCTGAAGTTAGCCAGCCGACCTTACTCAACCAAATGATGAATGTTTGCGATTTCAAGGATCAGATACAAAAGTAGTTAGTTGTTAAGTTTAGATTCAATATTAGTATTAATTTTGCTTTACTTATGCCTAGAAAAAGGACGGTCATTTAAACAATATCCTACATTTTTGTAAATAAGTTATTTTTAGATTTAGATTAGTAGTATTTAAACCCTTCTCATGCATTTAGAGAAGGGTCCAAAAGTTTATCAAAAACTTGTCCTCAGAACATGCACTTTTGCACCCTCCAAGGAGGTTTTGATGAACGAATGGAACATGATTTATTGATTTTTGCATTTAATATCTGCTACTGATGTTGCACTTCTGTACTCTTAGTGGATGTTGGATTAAGAAGAGATAAATCATTATCGCTTGAATCTCATGTGTAGAACTAGTTATAATGGTGCTTTTATCTCTTAACTATTGCTACCTCTATGTTAAAGTGATATTCAAGTTTAGTTGTTTATATATTAATGTGTGAATGCCTGAGTTATCATTTGGAACTTTTGTACGGTGATAGCTATTTAGTTATGCTTAATGTATGAATAGCTTATTATGCGATATGTTTTTCATAACTGTTTCGTCTAACTTCTTATACGAAGTGGTTTATCTACATTGAATTCTTTTCTCATAACAGTTGAATGATCTTTATTACCGATTGTTATCTAAAATCCTTTTAGATCGCATAACAGAAGGATTACACCCCGGGTTAATGTAGATTTAGATCGTTCTATTTATTAGAATACAATTGCATATCATTAGATTAGAGTTAGAATTAGAGCATCTCAATTAGGAACTTTTAGACCAGAAAATATCAATCCTTCACACACACACACAAATTGGGAAACTGGTCCCATATCGCCATTCGGACCCACTATATCAAAAGGAAAAGGAGCTGCCAACCAAGGTCTGGACCAGGTGGGTTTGCCCCTTGTTGTACACTTGATTTTCAGGGCTTCAACATATTTGGCGCTAGAAGGAGGGCCTCGAACTGTGAATGGAAAGCAAGTCTAAATCTAAATACCATTCTGAGAGTAAATCATCCTCACCATCTCCCCCGAATTCTCCATTGCATTTAGAATCCTTAAATATAGAGCCAGAAGTCGTATGATCAACAGCCGCTGCTACAAACCCTAACATTTCATAGAAATCTACTATTGAACCTCCTGAAGTTGAATCTCTGATTCACAAACTTTAGTGATTTCCTATATCTCCTCAAAGATTTGATAAATCACAAGGCAGCGCGACTTCGCAATACAACCCTGCTCATCCTCTTACCAGATTAAAGAGCGAAAATCTTGGCGTTCAGCCAATCGAATTACCTCTACCCACAAGGAAGAGAGCAAGGAAATCACCTAAAGGGTTTGATAGCGAGACTCTTTCATCATCATCATCCATCTTAAACACTTCACCGCGAGGTCAACCATCCACTCCTCCACTTTAGATCATTGTCCATTAATCTACCAGTACTTCCACATCTCCTTCTCAATCATCTGGAGTCATAATATCCTCATCTTCTCAACCACAGGGATCATTTTCTGCACTTTCCTCTGTTAGTAGTTCAGCGATGGCCCAATATCCATGGAATAACACAGGGGTAGTGTTAATGCCTACCCCCTTGAGTTAGCTACCGGCCCATCCTGAAAAATGGTTGCCTAAGTTTAATCCTGAAACAGGAATGCTAGTGGAAGAACATATAAATAACTTTATGCTATCCATTATTCTTAATGGAGTTACCAACGAAGATGTTGTTGTTCAACTTTTTCCTTATACTCTTCAAGGAATAGCCGGATCGTGGTATTTTTGATTACCATCTGGATCTATCACTAGTTGGGATGTCTTCCAAGAACAATTCCTTATTAAGTTTGGTGATGATAGGTCTACGACAACATTGATCAATGACCTGTCTAACCTTAGGGCCGAGTCAAAAGAACCTATCAAAGATTTCAATTCACGTTTCAATAAACTGTTAAATAAAATTCCTACTGCTTCCAAGCCTAGCGAATAAGTGCGAAGTGAATGGTATATCACTGCATTCCCATCAAACATAGCAATATTTGTTGAGAGGGCTAACAAAACAACTTTAGTAGAAAATATGAAAGAAGCAATAGCAGCATAGAAATGTACTATTTCCCTAGAAAATAAAAATGTGATAGAAGAACGAAAATCCAAGAAGGTTACGTTCAAGGAAGATCCCAAGAAAAAACAATCGAAAGATCCATTCGATTTAGAAGGATTGCAAAAAGTTTTGAACACCGTGTCTAACGAAATGGTTGACATTAAGAAACAAGTGGCAGACACTTCTTCTAAGAAGCCATACATACCTTTTAAAAGAAACCCGCCAACTAATTCAAAGCCCCCAAATGCTATTACAAGTGCTGAGTCAGAAGAAGAAGAAGAGGAAATCGCTACTGAAGAACATACCAATGAAGAAGAAGTTGTAGAGTTACGAGGTATGTGGGATTTCATCCTCCTAGATGAAGAGGATCAAGAGGCATCCCCAGTTAGCACTCGAAGTAGAAATCAACTTGATCCTCCTCAACCTACCCCTAAGCCAAAGAGCACAAGCTTGACGACTAAGGATAAAGTCGCAGCTAAGAAAACGACACCTAAAGCGACTCAAACTAGCCCAGTCCAAACAGATTCATCAACTCCATCTAAAACACTGATCGTTTCAGATGAAATGGAGTACAATATCATTGAAGACATGAAAAAGACTAGGGCCAACATCACTCTTTACAAATTGAGCAAGTTAAAGCACCAGCAAAAGATACTCTTGAAAGAGTTACATGCTGTACCAGTTGCACCTTTGCCCGCCGTTGTAATTTCTCAAGCTTCCCATGACATGGGAAGACCTCCAACTAATGTGACCAATAAAGTTGACCCAAACGACGTTGCCTTGATTGGAGGAAGATTGAGATTTAATACTCCCCCGTTTCTTCTTACTTATGAAATTTTCAATAAAAAATGTGCATAATTACTTAGTAGATTCTGGAGCTTCATCGAATATTTTACCAAAGTCAATTGTACAAAATTGAACGTTCAACCGCAAAAATCTGCTGTGCACATAGTCTAGCTAGGTCGATCGCAAGTCGAAGTGATTGGCAAATTAAATCAGGTTACCATAAGGCTGTCATCCAACCCAAAGGTATGTCAAGCTATCGACATTTTAGTTGCTGATATTCCGGAATTTTATGGCTTAATTCTTAGCAGAGATTGGTCAGAAAAACTTCATGGATACTTTGCAACTAACTGGTCGCCATGTGGCTCCCTTACAATGGCAAGCCAAATCAAATAAAAGTTGAGCGGGAAAGACATCAGAAATTCATAGCAATGGAACTAGAAGGAGAGAATGAACTAATAGCATACAACAATAACATCATTGGCAACTACTCAATAGATTCTTTCCTTGGAAATTTTAATGCTCATACTTCACCCTACTTAGAACATTCTGTTTTATCTCAAGTAGAAAATTTCTCTCAGACAGATAGTTCTAAATGTATCAATTTTATAGATAGTCATATAAATAAATCTTTATTTTGGAAGTTATTTTTTGACGGTTCTAAATCTAACAAAGGAGCAGGAGCAGGATGCGTGTTAATCAACCCAGAGGGAAATAAAACCATGCTAACTTGTAGACTCGAATTCAATTGCACCAACAATACTGTGGAGGACAAAGCTGTAGTCCAAGGGTTATACAAAGCAATCAGATTAGACGTCAAATACCTTCAAGTTTTCGGAGATTCTGAGATTGGAATCAGACAGGTACGTAATACTATACATTGTTTATCAAGTCATTTAAAACATTACCAATCTTTAGTTCAAGATCTAACTGAACACTTTATAGCATTTAATATTTCGTCAATTCCTAGAATCCAGAATGCTAGTGCAGACCTCTTGGCTAATGTAGCTTCCAAGCACATTCCTTTAGAGGATTTTAGCCCTGATCGATTTTCAATTGAATTAATTTTTAGACCTTCGATTCCTGATAACATTACCAATTGGAGGATTTTCAATGACGATCCTAATATTGTGAGTTTCCTCACATCTGAAGGATCCTACACCAATCAAATAATTGACGAAGACCAACATGACCAACAATTGCAACAAGATAGCACTAATAATGCTATACCTAAGTCAGTAGTCAAGTTAGAAGACCTTTATGATTTGAAAGATCGGCTTAAAAGATCTACCAATTCAAAACTCCATAGTTCAACTTTGAACTACGAATTAGTAAATCTAGGAACTGATACGAAACCACAAAATATCAACCTAGGCCTTGGTCTATCTCTTGAAGAAAAATTATCATATATTCGTCTCTTGAGACAATAAAAAAGTGTCTTTGCTTGGAATTACGATGAACTCAAAACATATGACACCTACATCATCCAACATACTATTCCAATGATAGACAATGAGAAACCTGTCCAACAGAAGTCGAGAAAGATCCATCCCAACCTAGAGAACCAGATCAAATCTGAACTCAATAAGTTATTGAAAGCCAAAATAATTTTTCCCGTTCGACACTCCAAATGGGTTTCCAATATGGTTCCTGTTGGAAAGAAGAATGGAGACATCAAAATCTATATTGACTTTCGAAATCTTAATAAAGCCTGCCAAAAGGATAATTTTCCTTTGCCTCCCATGGAACAAATACTACAGGCAATCGCAGGATCATAATTAATGTCATTCCTGGATGGATTCTCAGGGTACAATCAGGGGTTGGTACATCCCGATGATCAATTGAAAACCACATTCAGAACTAAATGGGGCACATATGCATATCAAAAGATGCCATTTGGTCTGATCAATGCCAGCGCTACATTTCAGAGAGCCATGGACATTGCATTCAGAGGTTTAGTTAATAAATCTGTGGTAATCTATTTAGATGATATAATTGTATATTCCAAGAAATGAAGCAATTATCTTAGAGATTTAAAGCAAATCTTCCAATGTTGTCAAAGGTATGGAATTTCACTTAACCCAAAAAAATCGTTTTTCATGTTAAGTGAAGCAAAATTTCTCGGGTTCATAGTGTCAAAATCTGGAATTAACATTGACCTTGACAGAATCAAAGAGATTTCTAAAATACCCCTACCTCACAACAAGAAAGCCATGCAATCTTTTCTTGGCTAGATTAACTTTGTAAAGAGATTTGTTCCATATTTTTCAAGAATTGTGTCTCCTTTACAAGCAGTGATTAAAAAGAACTCAAATTTTAAATGGGGCCAAGACGAATATGAGGCATTCAATTCGATCAAACAAGCAATTGTTAATGCTCCATCTCTAGCAACTCCAAATTATTCAGAGCCTTTTATTTTATATACATTTGCCTCTGATAGATCATATGCTGTGATATTCACTCAAGAAAATCAAGAAAAGGCAGAAGCTTCGATTGCTTTCTTCAGTTCAAATTTACAGGGAGCTGAATTAAATTATTCGGATGTGGAGAAACAAGCTTACACTATTTTCAAAGCAATTAAATATTTCAGACCCTTTCTACTCAAAACCCATACGAAAATCATAGTATCGTTTCCAGCGGTAAGAAATCTTTTAGTACAAAAGGATGTGGGTGAGAAAAGAGCCAATTGGGTTACTGCCTTGCAGGAATACGATGTAGAAATCAAACTAGCAAGTATTGTAAAAGGTCAAGGCTTTTGCAAAATGCTAGCCGGAGCATCGCTTATGTCCGAAATTCCATCTGTAGAGAGATAAATGTATGAGGTAAGCCTAAACGATGTTGAGTCATTATACACTGATATCATTTATTACTTAAAGAATGGATATGCTCCTTGAAACCTCGATCATACCAAGAAAAGAGCTCTAAGGCTGAAAGCCAAACAATATCAACTTGTGAAAGATGTTCTTTTTAGAATAAATTATGATTCTGTTCTCCTTAGTTGTCTTAAGAAATCTGAAGCTGAAAACTTTTTGCAGGAACTCCATGATGGGCCAGTAGGCAGACACTATGTTGGAGATGCTACTGCACATAAAATCTTACGCGCAGGCTATTACTGGCCCACATTATTCAAAGACTCACATAACTACATGAGAAAATGTCAAGTCTATCAAACCGTTGCTAGGAAACAAAAGAAACCATCCTTGCCACTACAACCGGTCAACATTGAGCAACCTTTTGATCAGTGGGGATTGGACATAATAGGTGAGATCATTCCTCACTCTTCTAAACAGCATACATATATCCTTACAGCAACATATTACTTTAATAAATGGGTAGAAGCAGTTCCACTCAAGACGGCTAATGCTGAACATATCATCGAGTTCATAGATCAATTTATAATCACTAGGTTTGGGATGCCTTCTGCTTTAATGTTTGACAATGCATCATATTTCTCTGGTAATACCATGACTGAATTTGCACTCAAAAGGGGTTTCAAACTAAAATATTCTGCCAATTACTACCCACAGGGGAATGGGTTAGATGAGTCTACAAATAAAAATCTAATCAGGATTATCAAATGAACAGTTGACCAAAATCATAAAAATTGGCATAAGTCTTTAATATATGCTTTATGGGCAGATCAAATAACGCAAAAATCCTCCATCGACACTTCTCCATCCAATTTAGTTTATGGGAAAGAAGTGGTTCTTCCCACTCATTTAGCAATTCCCTCTCTGTCCTTAGTTCAATATATTGATGAAGTACCAACTTCCTCCCTAGAGCTAAGGCAAATGGAAATAGTTAAGTTAGAAGAACAATGAGAACAGGCCAAAAGAACTCATGCTCATCATCAAGCATTAGTAAAAACCTCTTTTAATTCAAACATGATAACCAGAAAAGACTTTCAGATGGGAGATCTAGTTTTAAAATGAGACAAGGCTCATGAGGAAAAAGGGAAACATACAAAATTTCAACGAATGTGGCTTGGCCCTTTCCAAATCATAGAAGTCATAGGTCTGTCCACTTTTATGTTACAGGATTTAACAAGAAAAAGAGATTCTATACTTGTTAACGGACAAATCCTCAAGAAATATTTTCCTTAGAAGATCATTCTTCTATTTTGTAACTTAGTTTTATTTTCATAATAAAACCAGTTGTGAATGGTTACATTAGAGATTTATGAAAAAGACACCAATTCTCTTTCAGATTTTGTTTTTTCACTTGTATAAATAGAAAATCTTTTAGAAAATTGATCTTTATTGTTCGAAGATACAGTTAAAGGCTCAGACCTAAAAATGATACTAGTTTCAAGTTTGTAAAATTTGATGAAAACGACCTTTAGTGGGAAATTGTTTTATATCACTGCAATGAAAGGTATCAATAACAAAAATGAATATTCTATGTAGAAAAGCTCTTTCCAAAAAACTCTACCATTGTCGTCCAGATTCCTCCCCACTTAGGAAACTACAACGCTCAAAGAATGATCCAATGATACACTTTAACCTAAAGAGTAAGAGGTCTCATCACAAGATTCCCTTGCACACAAATACTAAGTTAAAATGCTCAGAACAATGCTTTATTCATCTGCCAAGAGTTCAATTACAACAGAGGTTTCGACCTTCAGCACTACAATATTCCGGTATCACCTGCTAGTCTTTCAACTGTAGATGTCTCCTCTTTATAGACGAGACATCTATTACAATAGATTGTCCTACAGTTTAATTCTTCTGTACAAAAATAGGAAATTAATTCCTGTTACAGCATACTGTTACAACAATGTATATCTTTGTCATCCTTGGTTAATCGGATCTTTCCGCTGTTGCAAAATGGATGGTCTTTGTCTATCTCCTCGGGGTCCTCGTGCTATCCTTGGTTATTCTGCTATTGTTGCTGATTCTGTAAATCTTAACTGTCCCTTAAAACACTTCATGATGTTCCTGGTGTTCCCGCATCTGTGGCTAGATTGGCTGATCATGCTTTATCATCATCGGCTGAGTATAGTCCTGCCAGCTTCAGATAGTTGCTGTTGCAAATTAAGACATTTTCTGCTTTAGTCAGTTGCTTCTTCTGGTGTTGCAGCAACTGCACAGTTGCTGTTCCTGGTGTTGCAGCAACTGTGAATTATGATTCTATGGACTTTGAACAATTCCAATCAACTGTCAGCGACTTAGCCAATTTCCAAAGATTAATTGTAAAGATAACATGAATATGTGTTGAATAATTAATCATATAGCAAATGAGGAGAGTTACTTCATACCTTGGGATGATGAGGTCAAAAATGATATCAAGGGTTTCAATTCATAGGTTAAAAAGAGTAATATCATAACAAAATGTAGGGTCAAAAGTAGACAGTTCAGAGTCCTAACATCCCCCCCAACTGAAAGGGTTGCATGTCCTCATGCAACGTTTAGTCTGAATCTGAGTTGGAGAACTGGGATGAATAGTGTAAGTTGCTGATACAGTAGCTCGAGAAGACTTTATCCGACTTGCTTCTGAATCCTTGAATATTCTGTATCTGCTGCCATACTGCTACCTCCTCCTTCTTAGTCAGTTTATAATGAGCTTTATATTGTTGAGCAGGTAACCATAAGAGAGGGAAATGAAAATGGTAGCCGATCCACTTCTCCGCACAGTTTTCCATACATTTAACATAATAAGGTATGCGTGAAATCGCTACCTGGAGATTGAGGGGATTGTAGGGGTGGTATTCCTGTCTTTCTCTAGGACAATGTTCCTAGAATAACTTGTTTGCTTCAACGCCCAGTGCCCCTTTTGTTTTCACATAATGCTGTCAGTCCTGCAAGACCGCTGCCTGTAGCTTCTTTATATGGTCAGCCAATTCTGGATTACTTACATAATTCCGATGCTGTGCAATGAAAGTAGCTAGATTGTGTGGTTCATTTCGAATCCACAGGAGGTTGTTGTTCTCATTATGTTCTGTTGACATGTAGGCATTTTTCCAAGTTAATTGATTAGCTAGAAAAGAGATAAAGGCTCTTATTTGAATATCACCAACAATAGGAAGTATATTCATCGCTCTATCTTCAGGCATAGCCTCATTGTGAAGATAGAGTTCACAAAGCAAATTTTGATCATTATGTGGTGCTTCCTTGAATGTTGCAATAAACTGGTCAGGTGTATTAACTTGGTATGGTCTTCCATCTCTAATTGCTTTTATTTGCAAGAACGCCAAGCGTTCTCTCAAGAATACTGCATAGTTAAAAGAGGGCTTTCTTGTAGCCAATATCCTCTGAACCAGATCAAAGGCACGGGATAGCCTAGCTTTTACCTCCTTATTTTCTTTATGCTGGGCTCTAGACTGTTCCAATGCATCCCAATTTCTATATGCATAGCTAAACCAGATTGACTTCTGCTCTTGGAATGCCTTCCCTTGTGAAAGCTCATATTCTGTTCTGCATGTGTCCTTTAGCTATTGAAAGCTAGAGGTCTCCGTGTAAGCATTTCTGACAGAAGGAGTTTCAGTCTGTGCATAGGCATCCTTGACACAGTGGAGTCCAGTGAGTTCAGTCTGTGCATAAGCGTCACTAACACAGTGGAGTTCAGTGACTTCAGTCTGTGCATAAGCGTTACTAAAGGATCTCTGTTCTACAGTAGTTTGGGTGGGCCGCAGTGGTACTATGTCTTCCTCCACAACTCTTGGAAAACCTGCTAATTCTTGTATGACAACATGATGTTCTTTCTCTGCTCCTGCAGCTCCTGCTGGTTCTTGTGTGACAGCAGGCTACCCTGTTTCTTCTTTTATAGTTTTTAGAAAACCTGCTGGTTCTTGTGTGACAGTGGGTTTTTCCTTCTCTACTCCTGCAGCTCCTGCTGGTTCTTGTGTGATAGCAGGTTGTTGCATTTCTTCTGCTACTCTTCCTGCTGGTTCTTGTGTGACAGCAGGTTGTTGCTTTTCCTTTGCTGCTCTTCCTGTTGGTTCTTGTGTGACAACAGGTTGTTCTATTTTGACTACAACAGCAGGTTGCTCTGTAGCAGCAGGGGGTGGCGGATTAGCTTCAGTCATTGGGACCTGTACTATCTTATATCCTGCTGGAGTGTACAGTTCACCACACTCACTGCACATGTACTCATTGTACTGACTCTTTTCCGTTACCATCGCTACCCGTGCTAAGAAGTGGAGATTATATTCAATCTGGTAGGCTTCCTTAACCATTATTATCTCCTGCTGATAATCTTTAATTTGAGATTTTAAAAACTCAATTTCTTCCTGCAAGGAGGCTATGGTAGGCGGGGCTTGCGTACCTGCAGGCTCTAGTGGATGAGAGGATTGTTGTTCCGCATTCATTTGGGCATTTGCATCCCCAACAGGTGGTTCTTGTGTGTCACCTGTTGGGTCAGTGGCTGGTTCTTGTGTAGTAGCCACTTGCTTAATATCATCTTGGGTGTCTATTTTAGATTTTTCGGTAGGTGGTTCTTGTGTATCAACTGCCTCAGAAAATGCTGTCACAAAGCTGTCAATGCTCTGCATCTCAGCCGCAGAGGGTGAGGAAAGGGACTGTTCTACAATGATTGGAATACGGGGTGTTAGGATAATAGGTGGAGAACTAGGAATCAGAGGGCTGGTAAGTTTAACTGCTGCGGTTGACCGTTTTCTCTGCCTCTTTAAGGAGGCAGGAAAATCAACAATTTTTCTTTTTCGGTCACTTTCCTTTGGGCTGGGGGAACTATCAGGAATAGCAACTGCTTTGATTGAAGCCCTGGTTCTTCTCCTTTCTGGTGGAGTTTCAGTTTGCTGCTGTTTTTTCCTTTTAAGAAAAATAATGGGGGTATTATCCTTAGAATCATCAGTGGAAATATGAAGCACAGGAGTAGATGGTTGAGCTTCATTGGGAGATGGAGTCCTCTGCAGGGGTGTTTCTACTTCTAATTGCTGAGGAATTTCTTGAGGTATTTGCTCTGGCTGTTGAGGGACTTCCTGGGGTATTTGTTCTGGCTGCTGGGGGACTTCCTGTGGTATTTGTTCTGGCAGCTGAGGAACTTCCTCCTCGTGCTGAGGATCTTCTTCTATTTGTTGGGGAGGATTAATGACAGGGGGTGGTTGGATTAGAGCAAAGCCTCTATTTATTAAGAGTTGGGCTAACCTGTGGTGTTTGAGGGAAAGGGCTGGATGCTTCGCTTTTTCAGCATAATGTGACATGTTTTTCAGACAACCCAATAGATAATAGGGCATGTTTATCAACTGTCAATGCCTCAAATGATTTAACAAAACGAAGTCGTGTTGGTAAATTACCTAGTAACGACCTTCGCAAGTTAAATATTGCTTGACAAACTCCGTGACCTTTGGCTATGGTGGAGGCAGTGACTGAAGAGTGACCCTTCTGCCTTTAGCTTCTACGTGTTCGCCCGGTAGAAAGAAGCCTTCCTGCGCATTCAAAATGACATGTTTCCTGCTGAACCAGCGTATACCGTTGGTTGGTAGCCTGGTGACTTGGGCTACATCTTCCTCTGTTACCGGAATACGTACTCCCTAGACTGTAGAAAATCCTTCTCTTAAATTGCATGCAAACTCCAACACCTGCTGTGTGTTGAAATCTGGGGGTCTTCTAAAGTAGTCTACCCACCCTGCTTGCAGGAAAATTTAATAAACCTCAGGGTAGAGTTCCAGCAGCGCTGTTGTGCCAGGTTCGTAAGTGATCAGATTTCCTCCCATAGCTGCTGATTCAGCGAACAATACACGATACAGAGCCTAGTTTCCGAGTTTGAAACAGAGGAAACCGTTACAAATGAGGATATGCCACGGCAAGGTGAGTTTTAGATATTACCGCGAGGAGTAAGGGTGGTGGCGATTAACGTGTTATGGAATAATTGTGATATTTTGGTAATCCCCCCCAAATCTACGGCTGAATGATTTGATTGGCAGTATAATGATTTCGGCAGTCGTATCACATCTCCGCATTAACTATAAATTAATATTCACACTTAGACATGTGTACCTTTACTTTTTACGTTTAGTCGCACGCAGAAGCTTTATCTTGTATTTTTCTGACTTAATCATAATTTGAACATGTTTTTAATTGTGAAAACACAAGCGATTTGATGGGAAGTAGCAGTGACGATGTGTACTTATTGGAGTGCTTGGCTGGTCCCTTGAATGCAGCGGAATATGTTCCATCAGGATGATGATTCGTTAAGTGCTGGGATTAGTATTGCAGTGTTGAAAAGTGATATTTTGCCGGAACATAAGCTCGTGCGGTAGCCGCGAGGAGTGGTGTTACGATAATGGAGAAATGCTATTGTATTGACGGAAAGTGGTGTTGTAGCAACGGGGAATGACGGAAAGTGGTGTTGCAGCAACGGGGAATGACTTTTCATTAACAAAAAATGGTGTTGCAGCAACAGGGAATGACGGGAAGTGGTGTTGCAGCAACGGGAAATGACTTTGCATTAACAGAAAATGGTGTTGCAACAACAGGAAATGGTGTAAAACTTGACTTATGATCCGAAGAGCATTCCCAAGCTGCAAAGTGATTCTTTTAGAATTTTTATTCTCAGGCATCTTTCGAAAGTAAGATCTGCAAAACAACTAATTGCAACATAGCAACCCCTTGGCAGCAATTATTAGTTAAGAAATCTAATCTAAGAATAAATTAATGAACAGAAATTTAAGTGCCTTGAGGGGCAGCAAATTCCCCCAAAAAAACATAATGTAATTCTGTCATGCAGGTAGCTTTGAAATCCTCCTTAGAAATAGGCCGTTGATACGGATGTATTCGATATCCATTTACTAATAACGGTGTTCTATTATCATCAATCGTTAAGAGTCTGACTATTCTGTTTGGAAATACAACATCTATTTCATAAGGTCCTAGACACCTTGTTCTCAATTTACCGTGGAAATTCTCGAAACGGGAGTCATACAGTAAAGCCCAGTTACCTTTCTGGAACTGCTTCTGCTTAATAGTTTTGTCATGCCGTCTGGTTCTTTGTTGCTGAATCATGGTTGTTTGGTGGATGGCATCCAATCTTTTCTCGTCTAGCTCCTGCAGCTGCTGCAACCTGGCTGTCTGTGCATCAGTCAAATCGAGGTTAATAGCTAAAGCAGTTCTTAAAGTTTTGATTTCAAACTCCAAAGGGAAAACAACATTTTTACCAAAAACTAACTCATAGGGTGAAAAGCCTGTGGTGTTCTTCCAAGTGGTTCTATAAGCCCAAAGTGCTTCAGGCAGCTTTTCAAACCATTCCCTCCTGTTCTCCTTTATTTTTTTTGTCAGGATAGCTTCTATGACTTTGTTGGTGCTTTCCACTTGCCCATTTGACTGGGGGTGATAAGGTGTGGTCATTCTATGCTTAATATGTATTTCTGCAATGTGTCTTTGAAGCCATGAGAATTAAAAGGAGGTCCTCCATCAGTGACTAGCTCCCTAGGTAACCCAAACCTAACGAAGATTTCTTCAAATAAAAATGTTAATACTGATTCCTCATTAGCTTTGATAAGTGCCTTGGCCTCTACCCACTTAGTCATGTAATCTGTACATACTAGTAATTAAACTCTTTGATTAGATGGAGGATTAATGGGACCTATAAAATCTAGTGCCCATCTCTCAAATGGTTCAAGAATTACCTGGGGATTGAGTGGCATTTCATCCCTGTGATTAGGCTGGCCCATTCTTTGGCAGCTATCACAGGCCCTGACATATTTCTTTACATCTTTGAAGATTGAGGGCCAGTAATATCCCATCCTGAGAACCTTGTGTGCTGTTCTTTTATCTGCGAAATTTCCTCCACAAGGTCCATCGTGGAAAGCTTTCAATACATCATAAATCTGATCTTCACCAATGCATCTCCGGATCTCCTGATCGAGTCCTGTGTGAAACAAACAGCCGCTTATCCAACTGTACCTAGCGCTCCGCTGAATAATTTTCCTTTTTTCTCTTTGCGATAGGTGTGATGGTAATTTTCCTGCAACTAAGTAGTTAGCAATGTCTGCATACCAAGGTGAGTGAGCAGATATTGCAAATAAATACTCATCGGGAAAAGAATAATCTACTGGAATATTTTCATTAGTTTTTAACCGAGAAAGAAGGTCAGCAACTACATTTTCTTTTCCTGGTCGGTCTACAATTGTGATATCAAATTCCTGTAATAACAGTAACCATCTAGTGACTCGAGCATTTGTAACTGATTTATTCATTAGGTATTTAATGGCCGAGTGGTCGATATGCACAAAAGTAGTATAACCAGTAATGTAATGCTGAAATTTGTTGATAGCATAAATAACTGCTAGAAATTCTTTCTTAGTGACTGTATAATTATGTTCTGCAGGAGTCATGTTTTTACTAATAAAATAAATGGCACAGGGAAGACTATTTTTTTCCTGTCCCAGGACAGCTCCAATGGCAGTGTCTGAGGCATCAGAGGATATGTGAAAGGGGAGTGCCCAATCTGGTCCTCTCAAAATGGGAGCTATGGACAACTGATGTTTAAGCTGATCAAATGCTTTTTCACATTCATCAGCCCACTTAAATTCAACATTTTTCGTTAGTAACACAAACAGAGGAGAAGCTATCTTAGAAAAGTCTTTGATAAATCTTCTGTAATACCCTACATGTCCTAAGAAACTCCTCACTTCTGTCTGGGTTTTGGGGATAGGGAGGGTCAAAATTACCTGTATTTTTGCGGGATCAACTTGAATTCCTAAAAATGAAACAAAGTGGCCTAATACAATGCCTTCATTCATCATCATATGGCATTTCTCAGTACTTAAGGCAAGATGTGCTTCTATACACCGCCTTAAGTACTTTTTCAAGATTCTGCAGGGCATCTTCAAAGGTGTGTCCATAAGGAGTGAAGACATCCATAAAAATTCTAAGGAATCATTATCATATCAGAAAGATCCCTATCACCACCCTCTAAATGTGCTGGGGCGTACAATAGCCCAAAATGAAGAACCCTATAAGCAAAGGTCCCAAGGGCTAGTAAAGTGGTTTACCTGATCCTGGGGTGCAATCCTTATCGATTATATCCGCTAAATCCATCAAAAAGGAAAAGAATCTTACCAGCCAAGTTATCTAATACCTGATCAATGAATGGTAAAGGGAAATGGTCCTTCTGGGTGGCCTTATTTAGGGCTCTATAGTCCACACATACTCGCCATTTCCCATTTTTCTTGGGTACTATTACTAGCGGGGAAACCCATTCACTATGAGATATGGGGTATATAAATCCTACATTTAACAATTTTTGAAGCTCTTCTTTTACTATTTCCCTTAAATTGGGGTTCATTCGTCTTTGGGTTTGACAAACTGGCCGGGATCCTTCTTTAATATAAATACGGTGAGTGCATAGTTCAGGAGAAATCCCTTTCATGTCTGTATAATCCCAAGCGAATGCCTCTTTATTTTCTTTAAGAAGCTTCATTAACTATTGTTTTTTATCATCTGTTAGATTAGGATTTATATTTAATGTTTTGCCTGGTTTGATTTCTACTGTTATACTTTTGGAAGGACTACCAGCTAATATCTGAGGTAAATTTTCAGTTACAAGGTTGTGCTGGGATTCAGATTCTAAGATTGCGGTGAAGTGATTATGTATTTCTGGGTTGACCGAAGAAGGTTCAGAAATAAAGTTGTTGATTAGTTCATCTTCAGTTGAGTCTTTGAGAGTTAAAGCTTGTCCGACAGTTAAAATAGGTTGGGTTTCCTCATCCTCATAATCTAACCATATTGAATTATCGTTATTAATCATGGGTGTGGCATGAGGATAAAGAGTCAGCTGTTTGGTTCCTGCCCATTAAGATATTGTCAATTGATCCAGACACCTACAGCTGATGAAAGCATCTGCTGTAGCCAGCCAAGGTCTTCCTAGAATTAATGGATGACCCCCCAAATTTGTTTTAGTTTGTAAGACCACAAAGTTAGCTGGGTAATTCCAAGATTCTACGGAAATTACCAGGTCTTCAATGAATCCTTCGGGTTTAATTGTAGAGCGGTCAGCTAGCTCTAGAATGGTTGGAATTTCCCTAATTAAGTGTTTCAACTGCAGCAATTGTGCTGTTTCGAGTGTCATAATATTTATTGTTGCACCTAGATCTACTAGAACTTTAGAGACAAAGGTTTTGTCGACCTGAACTGTTACTGTAGGGTGACCAGGGTCACCATATTTCACAGGGGGGCATTTTCCTGTCATCAAAGCAGTCAGTTCTCCCATCACATGAACTGTGAGGGGTTCCTTGGCTTTTCTTCCAGGCTTTTTAATACAAATATCCCTAATAGTTCTGGCATAGATAGGGACATCTCTTAGTGCTTGCAATAATGGGATTTTGACATATAAATTCTGCAGTTCTCCTAAAAGGTTAAAAGCTGGTGGCTCAAACGTTTTAGTAAGAGCCGGTCTTTCAGGAAAGGGTGGCTCTGCTGTTTGGACAGTCTTGTTAGAAGATGATTCAAGAGTTTTAGTGTTCTTGTTAGATGACTTTTCCTCTCTAGTTTCTTCTTTTTCAGAGTCAGTAATGTCATCAATGATGGGTTCAACTATCCTCCCAGAGCGTAAATGGATGTCATTACATTGCATAGGGGAGACCGTTTGACTTTGAATATCGATTACCTGCAGGGCTTTATTATTGTTTGGGTTGGGATTAGGTTGCATAGGCAATTGGGGTCTGATTGGCTGGTTATTCTGCGGAGCATTAGATGGTAAGGAAAGAGATTGCTGGTGTTGAGGAAATGGAATCTGTTGGGCTGCCCAATTTGGATTCCATTGATTGAAATAAGGTTGTTGAAGAGTCCAAGGATTCCACATAGTAGGGTCAGTAAAAGGAGGATTTGGTTGCTGCATAGGAAATTGCATCGAATTAAAGGGTGGGTATTGCATTTGATTCATGGGTGGGAAATTTGTTTGAAAAGGAGAATGATTATTCCAACGATTAAATAATGTGTTAGAACTCATACCTTGTCTTTTTGGCCATTGCCTCCTCTGTGTCATCAGGTACACTGCTTCAGCTTCTTCTTCAGTTGATTGCAACGCTACCTTTATTCCTGGCAAAGAAGGGCATTGCTGAGTTTCATGATCCTTTTCACAAATGGTACAAATTGGTACCTTATCCAACGGGCATTCCCGCAGTGGGTGCTTTCCTTTGCATTTGGAGCAAAAGATAGCGAGGGCAGCTTCTG
Organism: Pinus taeda; assembly: GCA_000404065.3. Classification (NCBI taxonomy): domain Eukaryota; kingdom Viridiplantae; phylum Streptophyta; class Pinopsida; order Pinales; family Pinaceae; genus Pinus; species Pinus taeda. The sequence goes on along the minus strand of APFE031412312.1, from coordinate 95,609 downwards.
CTTCTGCCTGTTTCTTTTTAACCTGCAGAGCATCAATTTGTGAAGCGAAAGAGCTTAACATTTCAGTTTTAAATTCTTCAAGGAGATTACCTATTTCGGCTCGTGTTGCTCCTCCACTTGCTGACTTCTGGACTCTTGAATATGTACTGTCCCTGATTTTAGATCTGCTTGCTGCTCCTCTGGAACACCTCATGCAGAGGTTGATGATCTCATCAAATGGTTCTTTGGAAATATCCCCTTTTCCAAGCATATTTAACATATCTAGGTAGTCATCTCGTGCTACTTTTAGTAGTCTTGTCTTTAGAATATCCTTACTCATGGTTGGATGATCTGATCGCTGCAGATTATACTGCAGTCTCTCTGCAAAGTCCTCCAGATTCGCGTCCTCTTTCTGAACCATTTTGAACAATCCTTCCTTCCTTTCTCTTGTTCGACAGTAATCCTGATATTTGGTCAGAAAATTTTCTTTCATCTGATCCCATGTGGTGATCACCTGAGCCCCTAGGCTCATAAACCATCTTAATGCGTTCCCTTTCAGTGTTGCTGGAAACAATTTTAACTTCTAAGCAGGAGTTACACAATCATAACTTCTACACAGTATATCAAATTCAAAGAGGAACTCATCGGGATCTTCAGAGGATAACCCATGGAAATTAGGCAATGCCGCCGGTGGAATATTTTTCATAGGGGTTGCTCCCCTTGGGAGGTCCCCAATAGGAAATTCCAGGGTGGAAAGTGAGTTTTCCCCTCTTCCTTCTGCTCTGTTATCCTCCATTGTTCTTCTCCCCGAATCATTGGCTCTGTCTTCAGTATCTTCTGTTTCTTCAGGTTCTTCTACTGGTTCCTTAATGTGTTTTGGTGTTTCCAGCTTCCTTTCAGGCCCTAGTACTTCCTCCGTCTGATGATCTGTTTGGGAGGAATACAGGATTTGAGGTCTTCGGGAACTCGTTCTTTGAGATGTCTCAACTTTTGAAATGATCTCGTCAATGAAAGTTTTTATTCCGCCTCCTGTACCCTTACCGCCTATGAAGTTAGCTTTCTTGCGTCCTCTTATGCACCTATTATTCTAAAGAAAAATCATTAATGCCTTAAATTTTTTTTTTAGTCGCCTTCCCCGACAACGACGCCAAAATGTTGGTCACTCGAATTGTTTATTGATTAAACAGTCGAGTACCACATTAATTTGTCAACCCGGGAAAGTCCTTTTGTTTCAAAGTTGACCTCGTATTGTATGCACTTTAATTTCAAAAGCATTAAAAGCTGTAGTACAACAAATCTAATTCCTATCAGACGCTTACTCTGCGTTACAGCAGTCTTAAACTATTGCAGAAATGAAATGAAATTGAGTAAAGGTAACAAATCTGCGGAAAAATGATGGTTGTTTGTAACAGAGGACCAGGACCCTGTCCTCAGAATAAGGACGTCCAACACTTGCCTCCGTGACCAGTTGCCAATACACACCAAAAATCCTATTCACCGGTGACACACTTCTCACAGCGCCAATCGATTAAAGGAACAGTGTATCAGCAAAAGGGAAATATCAGAAGCAAGGCTAAACACATACAGAAATAACACACACTTAACAGGAAAGGAATAGGTGAATCTTGTGAAGAAGGTGGGCCCTGTCCCTCTCACAAGATTCCCCTGCACAAAAATACTAAGTTAAAATGCTCAGAACAATGCTTTAGTCATCTGCCAAGAGTTCAATTACAACAGAGGTTCCGACCTTCAGCACTACAATATTCCGGTATCACATGCTAGTCTTTCAACTGTAGATGTCTCCTCTTTATAGAGGAGACATCTATTACAATAGATTGTCCTACAGTTTAACTTCTGTACAAAAATAGGAAATTAATTCCTGTTACAGCATACTGTTACAACAATTTATATCTTTGTCATCCTTGGTTAATCGGATCTTTCCGCTGTTGCAAAACGGGTGGTCTTCGTCTATCTCCTCGGGGTCCTTGTGCTATCCTTGGTTATTCTGCTGTTGCTGCTGATTTGGTAAATCTTAACCGTTCCTTAAAACACTTCATGTTGTTCATGGTGTTCCCGCGTCTGTGACTAAATTGGTTGATCATGCTTTATCATCATCGGCCGAGTATAGTCTTGCCAGCTTCAG
>APFE031412312.1:67482-77757 GCA_000404065.3 Pinus taeda | reverse complement strand
TACACTACTTCCATGTGGGCAACCCACGTGTACATGCAACTATGCTTAAGGAAACAAGTGTATATCCAGCAAACTAATGATTCAGTTAATTCATCATATGTTGATCTTTTAATCTGTGAATCAGTAATTTATTAGACATTAAACAGTAACCATATGCAGTTAATAATAGAGTAAACCATCACACATAAGAAACACATATGAACACCAAGATTTAAGGTGGAAACCCAATGTGGGTGAAAACCACCTGCTGTTGTCGTATTTGTCTTCTTTTAATAATAAGAAAATATGTTTACAACATTGCACTGGTGCAGACTCATACCAATATGTAGGCTTCTACCTGCAGAAGGCTACAACCTTCTCTCACTCTCCATCTCCTACTAGAAGGGAGCTACAACCCACTACCTCTTGCACTAGCTGATATATTTACTAGTACGTAGGCACTTGCCTACAGAAGGCTACGACCTTCTTTCTTCCTCCAGTGACCACGTTTCATAAATTTTCAGACTAGATACTCCTGGAACTCAACACCATAATCTGAAGGCCATGTTTCATCCAATTTTCATAATGGACCCATCAACAACATTGAAGCTCAAATCAATCACCACAACCATCAACTATATCTGCATCAACCAATCACTAAAACTCAATCATTACTTTTTGACAACCTCTGACACAACTGAATCAACCACTCATTCATACTTTAATCAAATTCAACAAATCAACTGGAAAAGAGAGATCACTGTAGCCAGGACACGGATTTGTACCCAGAACACTGCATCATTAATCAGAACCAGCTGTAACCTCAAAACCATGCATCAGAGTGTATATGCAACTTGGAAGAGCCGAACCAGCATGTATACACAACTTCATCAAGGCGAACCAGCGTATAGATGTGCAAATACTTACTTATAACTTCACTGCACTTCCCGACTTCAGACATACCCAGATCATCACATATAAAGGATAATAGATGTGTTAGCAACCAGATATAGCCCATCATATCACATAATGATAAGTCATTATGATTGTGATCCATTATTAGATCTCATCCATAATTACTGAAGCAAATCACAATCAATCAATCTGAACACTGTTGCCAAAATGCAGTTGCCAGAACATAAAGCAAAACCCAGATCTCAGCATCAACAACCAAAACTAATTGTAACTTCAAAAATCATAGTTCACAAGGTATACGCTACCTCCATGTGTCGAACCTACGTGTATATGCACTTTTACCAAAGTCAAATAGCGTATACATCTGTAAATATTCATTCATAAATTTGCAGCTATTCCAGACTTCAATTATAACCAGTTCATAATATTTACAGAACAACACATGCATCAATATACATATCTAGAATAAGCATGATCAAGCCATATAAATATTATTCATTCCATCATTAGATCTTGTCCTCCATCAACCGCTAAGGCTCCTACTTGGTTTAGATCAAGCAAAGCATCATAAACTCATAACCTGCATACTAGATCTCACACTTCATCAAATATTCAAATGCTTCCATTCTTTGGCGTAATGATCTTCTCCTCCTTATATAGTTTTAGGCCTTTCTCAATACCATGGACCAAAACCACTTAGGACCAATACCTTGGACCAAATACTTAGGACCAATACCTTGGACCAAATACTTAGGGTCAATACCTCGGACCAGATTCCTTGGACCAATACCATGGGTCAAAATACCATGGACCAAATACTTCAGACCAAAAACTTAGTTTTCCAATGTATACGCTCTTTTCCTTTTGTGAAAGTGCGTGTGTATGCTATACACTACTTTCGTTCTGTTAACCTGCGTGTATATGCAGCTTGGTCAAGGTGAACCTACGTATACCCCTCTTTCTTCATTCTGTGAAGACTGATTTGTAATTCTTTGTTGTTTACCTGCTATACTGTGATCTTTCATCTGAGTGAGTTGCCTTCTGAACTGATTCCTTGAAGTTTCCCTGCATTTCATCACATCTATAAATACTACTGCCATGCATTCTGTCACATATGATATCTCTTCTATAGATTCATCTAGTTACCATGTACAAGTGAGTTGTTCTGCTACAAGTGGGTTTCCATCAAGTACAACACATACATCATAATGCCAACATCCTCAAGTGACCATGAGGTAAGTACGTTAAATCTTTGAACACCTATATTAAAATGCTATTGTGTGAAAATCAAGTTATGTGAATAGATTGATGTTTAGTGCTACACAGAGTGGGAGGATCTATAGAAACGAAGGTAGCACAGAACTAGAAACTAGCCCCTTTATTTCACCTCTGCGCGGTGGTGAAGAAGAACTCACGAAGGTTTCACCAAGAAGTGCAATCAATCTGATAAAGCAGAGAATTCCATGCATACCACCCCAACCCACACCACCACCAGTTTCACCATCTTCACCCCCATCTTCGCCCATAGCACCTCTGCCACCACCACGAAGTAGTATAGCCAGTGCGATAAAGCTATCTGTGTTCAAGGGTGTAGGGAATGAAGATCCGGACCAATTTTGGTTCATGGTAAAAGCGGTATGGGAAGCATAGGGTGTCACGGAGGACAATATAAAGAAGGCAACATTGGTTAGTGCTTTGCAGGATCGCACACTGACCTAGTACATTAAGCATTCCAATGACAATCTGAATGTGGTGATAGCGGATATCTAAGATGCACTAAACAAGGAATTTAGTAGACCAAAATCGGAGGCACAGTCGATCATTGGATTCAAGGAGATCACAATGCTACCAGGCGAAACCCTGTGGGAGCTAGATCAGAGATTGAAGTGCACAATTCGCGAAGCAAACATGACACTAACATATGGGCAAGATCGTGAATGGTTTGTAGCATCATTAACATCGCATTTATGGAATGCATTGTTGCAACAAAGGCTAGCAACTCAAGCTGAAGCTATGGAAGTCGCGATGAGATTGCACGAGACTCCGATACAAGATCCAAACTTGGGAGTCCAGCAGATTCACATGCAGCTGAAAAACTTGTGCCTTGAGATGTAGAGTTTGAAACAAGACAGGACAGCTCGTCCAAAAGTGCGCAATGAGGTGTGGTGCGTAAAATGCAAGGGCTAGGGGCATGACAAGGACCAGTACCCGGTGTTTGCGAATTACCTTACTGGAGGAGGACTAATGCCATTGAGATTGGAGGCACAAGTGGGGCCAAATGCTGTGCCTACATTGTGGTGCATGATTTTTCAGATAGGAGGGCAGTATGCTACATATAAATTCTATCTATTACAGAAGTATACACAGACTTCCTAGCAGTTTTTCTGTAATTTCTGTAGATTGGTGGGACATGACAACCACACCTGTAGAAGTTATGAACTAATGATGGATTGGACTCCGACCTATAGAGTTCAGGCCAAAACACGGGCCCTTGATAAAAACACAAGAATGGTGCACACTGTATTTTAGGGGTGCGGGCGAGGACGTGGAGGAATGGGATTAGGAAGGGGTTGTGGCCAACTGATATGTTACAATTGTAGAGGGCCAGGACATTATGCTCGTGACTGTATGAATCCAACACAACCATCGTTCTTGTATTGTACATTGTTCGATCATGAGACAGAGGACTGTCCAACACTGATAGCAAGGCTGCATGATAAAGGAGCACTCCAACCTCCCCTGACTCAGAACCTACAAATGATGAGATCTGAGCCATGGGAGGAAGAACGTAATATAAATATCATGCTTCAAAGTAGTATTACGACAGGGGATGACAAGGGAAAGCAGCCTGAAGAAAGTGCCTAGGTTTGTAAGGTTCTGACAAAGGAACCTGAATTTGATTTGGAGCGTGCTAAAGAGACATTCATGGAAGCTAAGAGGAGCTTCGGGAATGCCTCCACTTCAGGAAGTAAAGACAAACTGGAACTGGAAATGGACCCATCACTGCTCACTACATTCTAAGATACATGCATGAAGCTGCTACGCAACGGCAAGGCTGTGAAGGGGCCGTAAGAACTCATAACTAGATGTGTTGGGACCGCGCTAGGAGAACCACACATAGTTTGAAAGCTCGGAAAGCACACAATGTGAATAGGAAGGGAGATGAGATTGACCACGTAGATTGGGGAATATGAGATGGATCAAGTGATTCTAGATCTAGGATCGGACGCGAACATCTTGCCAAAGTAGACATGGGAGTGCATGGGCTAGCCACCGCTACAATGGTCTAATATCCAACTGCGAATGGTGAACCAGCAAAAGATCCTACCTATGGGAAGATTGCAAGTAATTACAGTAGACATCGAAGGAGCAAGCATGCTAGCAAATTTCAAAGTGATAGAGATTGTTGATGATAGCAATCCCTATCTCACGTTACTAGGAACTGATTGGGCCACTAACATGAATAGAGTGATAAATCTAAAGAAGCGCAAGATGATTTTTGAGAAAAAGTCACTGCACATAGTGGTACCTTAGACCCTGCAGAAGGATCGCACTACACAGAACTAGTGCACAACAATGACAGTGACGACGATATGGACTACATCTACAAGATAACAGCACTGGAGCAAGACTGGGTAAATCCCACTGCAGATGGCGGAATATCGTGGGAGCGCGAAAGCTCCTGCACATTAGATTCTGACGAAGAGATAGAATGATGGCAGAACCAGTTACACGAGGTAACCACGCTCAATTGTAACATGATGATAAGGTCACTGCGCTGCATAGCAATGGAGATAAGAGACCTGCCTAGGTATGACAGGTTAAGCAAGCTGGAGGAGTTCCTGAAAAAATTTGGAAAAGAAGTGCCAGAACAATAGCAGTTCAACCCTCTGAAATGGGTACTATGCGCTACGCCTGCAAGGTGGTGGGCTATGCACCAGCAGAGTTTTGAGGACTGTCGCGAATGCAGAAGGATGATGCGCCTGCAATTTGGGAAGCCTTAGATGTGGATAGAAGCCAAGTATGACAGACAGAACGACCTGCGTGCCCACCTTCCCAAGTGGATACATGCATATGGTGTGCAACCTGCGCAAAGGCACACCATCTACACGGTAGGAAACACGATCGGTAAGCAGGAGCGGGCAAGACAATGGCACAGACAACCCCTTTGGTTGGGACCGGGAGGTATGGCAAGACCAAGCACGTAGAAGCTTATCCACATGGAAACCTTTGACAAAGTGTGCGCATTATTGAATAGGGTCCACAATGCGAAACAGATTGACTTGGACCTTCTCGTACCAGTGGTTCTATGGGCATATAGGACCACGTGCAAGAACCTGATCACACAGGCACCACCAAGGTTGGAATATGAGACAAACGTTGCAAGCCCTCTAGAACTTGAAAAGCCTAATCCAGCACTGGTAGGGATGACAGTTCATGGAACCCTAGAAGCAGAGATCCAATAAGAAAACCTTAGACTCCAAGAACTTGAAGAAGAAAGGGTACAGTTAAGAAAGAAAAGTGCTCTGGTGGATGCGGAAGTCGAGAAGATGGAGGACGAGATAAAGGAAGATTTTCTTGCCGAAAAAGCTAGGATGGTAAGGCAGGGTGCGTACGATCATGCTGACAAATTTGAGCACTATCATCATGAATTGATTAGTCTTATGCCTTGGCTTGGACCGCATATTGTGAAGCATAGTGACCAGGGTAGCGCGTTGCAAATGGTGAAGTGCGGGATGTCGACTGTAACAATAAAAGGTGGGGATTCTCCAGGAACCATGACAGAGGACAGGATGGAACTTTACATGAGTGGTGTGGCCACCTGACTAGCAGAAGGAAATACAGTCTTAGCACTTGAAGTAGTTAAAAGGAAGCACGGGACTATAAACTACTCCGCCCGAAAGTTGCGTGAGGTTGGAGTTGTGCGCAGAAGAAAAAAGTCACAAGGTTCGCGACTGCACACAGGGGGTTGCGCTGCCATGTGGATTGGTTAGAAAATGACCATTGAAGTCACTATTCACGATGGGATGCTCGACTTGAGGAAAAATGGAGTGGGTGGCAGGCATTTAAGACGCGATTTATGGGCAAGATTTGGGAAAATCTGCCGCCAAGAAAGCATTGATGAACCAAAATTGGGGGGAATAGTCGAATTCGAATTCAAAAAGCACTATAAAATACAAAGGGCTGCCCAACAAACAACACTTGGTCGTTTGCGAATTGAGTGATTGAGCAGAGCCCTAAGTGTTATGAGTTGAGCATTGATTGAGCCCCTAAGTTTGTGAGTGTTAGATTTTTGGATGAGTATGATGGCAATTGCTTAGGATGTTATGGACATAATAGAAATGACTGTCGAGGAGGCTGCGTAGTGTTTCAGGGAAAACTAGTGTCGATTCGAACTGCTAGTCCCACTAAGATGGGTAGCTATCCTCGAAACAAACAATGAAAGCTTTTCAAGAGTTCCTTTAAGTGTGATAGATGAGAGGGAAGAAAAGAGGACCAACCTGGATCTCTCACTTTGATCCTAGCTTGATTTCTCCTTTCCTTGATAGAATTTGTCACTCCTCTCCTACTTGGCCCGCTTCAAAGAGTACCTATAGAGTCAAAGTAACAGCAAACCATTAAAGCATCTCCATCTAAAACATCATAAACAATGCGGAATCAGAAACATATTGACCATACAATTGCATTCATAAACAATAAGATTCACAAATACATGATTATATGGAGGAAAAATCAAAGAAATTTATTAATAGTAATGTAAGAGAGGATTACAACCTAGCTGTCTGATCCAGCATCATCCTCCCAGTTGTAGAAGCCCTATTCACCTCATGAATAAGCAAATCACCCAACAATGCAATGTCTCTTCTCACCAACAAACCAACAACACTTCCTTACATATTACCAAATTCCAGCCTCTAGATCTCTCAGATGAGGGATCCATTTATAGATGTCTTGCAAGGGTGTGAGTCAGCTCTAGGTTTTTCATTAGTGTCATTTCACTAATAGTTCTTGGTTCCACTTGGAGATTTCATGATCTCTTACTCATCCCTGGGCGAATTCAGAGAGGCAAGTGTCACAGGAGAAGTTTCTGGAAGATTCCATGATCATCCACTTAGCAAACTGTCTCTGCCATTTGTCTATTCTTTCTCATCGCACCCCCTAGAAGACCATTTCAGTATGCATCGCACCTGGCTAGTTTGGTAGTCAGTATGCATCATACCTTGCCCATGGAGTAGTCTGTATGGTCCAGGTTTGGCTAGTTCTAAGTAGTTTTTCAGGTGGAACTTCTGGGAAATGATGTAATCAGTTGACCATGATCCTTTAGGGTATGAAACAACACTTTTAGGGACTTAAGGAGCTCTTAGTTTATGGACATATGAGTTTGGGGTTGTAGTGCCAAAATATGTCTATAACAGTTTCCCCTAAAGCATGAGGTCGTAAATCTTCGGATGTTGGGTGAAATGCTTTATCATGAGGATCCAAGGTATTCGTCTGCTGTTGCAGACTGGTGATTCTTCACATGAAGAGTAATCTTCCCTGGCTTAGATGACTATCTGTTTAGCTTCTATGTACAATTGATGTCTTTATTTTCCTGAATATATCGCAGCCCAGATGGATGAAACTAGATCCGGGGTCTTCAAAACTTGTCCAATCTTCCCCCGATGTACAAGTCAATCCATGTGAAAAGATGTTCTGAAGTCCAACATGGACAGACATCGCCTGATTACCATCCAATGATGTAAGTTGTTAACAGACGTGAGAGGAGTCACCGATAATGATGATGACCCTCAAGGTACTACAGTACAATTCACGTGGTGTGAATATATGAGTTGATGTCAAACACCATGCAAAGTCTTTCAGTCAAAGGTCATTGATGTAAACCTGTCACTGGAAGTGAGAAACTTTCCATTGAGGCATGCAAGCTTCAAAATACTGAAAGGGTTGTTTCTAAGTCAACTTCTTGGATAATGAGCTGATGTCGCCAAGAAGTGACCTGTTGTAGGAGGGCCTTGATGTATCCCACATCTACGACGCGAAACGGAGCAAATGATTTTTGTGGAGGTGAAAACGATCTGATGATATAAGGTTCAGGAATGGCGGCCATAAAAAATGAAGGGTGGAGGTATTGCAGTGGATGAGGCATTTGCTGGATGGTGAAATCTCTGAATGACTTCTCTTGAACATATTGGCAACACTAATATGGACTTGGTAGCATTAACCCCATGGATGGTACGAAGGACCAATGGTGACGGTGAACGGAAAAAACCAACCCAACTCAATCACGGTGATGGAGTGAAAGTGTCATGTTCAAGAGTGACTTGCTACCAATAAAGTTCTTCAACTTTTCTTCCCATTTTTCCCCAGTCATTGCTGACCAGTACCTCTTTATTTTTGACAAGCTTAAGGAGGATAACATATGCTTGGTCTATAATTTGCCCATCGGGCAAACCTGTCGCTTTGTGTTTAGCGAGCCTAGCGTCAGTGAGACTCGTTCTTGTCTGGGTGGACAAGTTTGTCGCTCTCATTTTAACGAGTTTAATGACAAAGATAACTCGGTACTTTTAATGTTTAGAGAGTTTGAAAAGGGATGAAAAAGAGACTCCAATAGTCCATTTTCGTGGCATAATCCCTTAAGTCCGAAAAAGTATAAAATAATACGAAAGGGATGACTTTTCGATAGTTTTAATGAGCTGACAAAGACAAGCGCTCGATATTTTTGTCTAATAATCCCTCAAGTCCAAAAAGATTAAAATATATGAGAGGCATGGCGTTCCCCTTAATTTAACGAGCTGGAAAGGCCAATAGCTTGACAATCTTTTTATATTTAATGAGTCTAAAAAGAGTTTAAAAGGGACTCGTTTTTTGAGGAATGAGTGGTATTTTTGGGTAGCAAATGGTCCCAGGTAAGTTTGGAACTTCTCAAAACATGACAGTGTGAAGAGGGTGGCAATCAGAATCACTCGTCGTAGATGTTCCTCAAAAGGGTAAAAAATCAAGTGGAAGCATATGGTCGGCCAAATAAATAGAGGTGACGGTAGGAACACAACAAGGTTCAAAAGGCTGATAGCAAAGCGATCACAAAGGTTATTTACCAAAGGTGGTTTCATTTTTAATGAGCTTGAATCAGGGGAAAACTATGCTCAGTGCAGGTTGATTTTTTAATGAGCTTGAACCTTGCGGGAACATTGCTCTTTGATATTGGTCAATGATATTCAGCTTACCATTTAACATGTTAGATTCTTTCTCCGGTCGTTCAACCTGCTCAATTGTTCCATCAAATTGATTAGAAATACACATATTTATGCTTGAAAAATGAATTAAAAACTAACATTTTACTTGAAGTATGTGAATAGTAACATAAAAGTAGTTTTACCTCTCATTTTTACCATTTCATTTCAAATTTGGGATTTTAGAGCTCTAGAGTGGTTTTCCCCCTCCAATTTCATCAGCTGATTTCGGGAGATCCGGTGGACTATTATCCGCAGCGTCTGGACTAGGTAGGAGCTAACCTTGAGCTCTTCATTATTATTCCATCTTTTTCTAATTTTGATCAAGTTTTCCCCTTTTTCTGAGCCCCTGGGGTTTGAAGAAATCATTCTCCCATCATCACACCTGCCCTATATCGAAAGGTGTGATGCATACTGAGTTGTACACTGGCCAGCCAGTATGCATCTCACCTAGTCCAAAGGCAGGGTGCGATGGGTGCAGAAGGGAAACTTTTCACAATAATTTCTCATGAATTTTTTTCCTGTTTTTGCTCAAATTTGGATCCTAATTCATCTTTTGTCTGTGACTCAGATATTTGTTGGATCAAGATGGTCGTCACATGGCATGAACGCGAGCATGAAGAAGAAGACATGATTGCCTTACATGATCACGGTACTGTTACTGCATTGCGAAACTGTGGTTTGCTCAGGTTCTTTTGTATATCTAGCATGAGGCAACAAATTAGTTTGTTGCAGTATTTCCTCAATGCATGGGATCCGATTAACCAAGTATTCCAGATTAGAGGTAAATCTATCCCATTTACAGTCGAGGACATCTACTTTTTGATGGGGTTATCGAGGCGTGGTGCCCCTCTTTCCCTGTTGGGATCCGCCTGTGGGGGCGAATTGGTGAGAGATTATATCCATCAGCTTTGTAGAGATGGATCTCAGCCTAATAGGGATGGCAAGATCAATATCTGGGACGTCATTAATCAACCTTTCAGGACCATTTTATTCATCTTTGCTAGATTGGTTGGTAGCGCGACTCTTCATTTGGCGAACAAATCTTATGTCCAATATGCTTTAGAATGCTTGGAACCAAAGGTATTCAACTGGTGTGAGGCAGTACTTCTGGTGATAAAGGAATAGCTCTCTAAGGTAAAGAATGGAAGAT
>APFE031412312.1:7290-30093 GCA_000404065.3 Pinus taeda | reverse complement strand
TAGAAGGTGCATTGGTAAGGCCAAAATGCATGACCAAAAATTCATAATGACCCTCATGAGTTCTAAATGTTGTTTTCGAAATGTCTTCAGTCTTCATTCTGATTTGATGATATCCTGAACGAAGATCCAACTTGGTGAAGTAAATTGTGATGGAAATAATATTGAGATCGGGGGTGAATCAGTATTTGCAAATCAATAACTTTTTCATTTCCATAATCAGATTTATATACACTAATTCAGAGAAGGGAACTTGTGTGTGCACACAACTATTCTTCAGGCAACCAGCGTATATCCAGTGAACTTATGATTCAGTTAATTCATCATATGTTGATATTTAATAAGTGCATCAGTACTTTATTTAACATTAAAGAGTAACCATGTGCAGTATTAATAGAATAAACCATCACACGTAAGCAACACACATGAACACCAAGATTTAAGGTGGAAACCCAATGTGGGTGAAAACCACCTGCTATTGTCATCTTTGTCTTCCTTTAATAATAAGAAAATATGTTTACAGTCTTGTACTAGTGCAGACTCATACCAGTACGCAAGCACCCACCTGTAGAAGGCTACAACCTTCTCTCATTTCCAGCTGCTATTGAAAGAGAGCTACAACCCCCTAGCTCTTGTACTAGCTGATCCATTTACTAGTACGTAGGCATCAACCTAAAGAAGGTTCTAACCTTCACTCGTTTTTTAGCTGCTACTCGAAGGGAGCTCCAACCCCCTGGCTCTTGTACTGGCTGATATTTTTACCAGTACGTAGGCACCATCCTATAGAAGGATACGACCTTCTCTCTTCTTCCAGGGACCACGTTTCATGAATTTTCAAACTGGATACGCCTGGAATGCATTACCAAAATCTGAAGGCCTCGTTTCATCAAATTTTCATACTGGACCCATCAACAACATTGAAGATCAAAATTAATCATTACTGCAATACATCCATCAAATACATCTACATCAACCAATCACTAAAACCCAATCATCTATATCTGATATAACTGAAACCCAATCATCACTCTCTGATATAACTAAAACAATCAATCACTGAAACCTCTGAAGCTATGACACAACTGAATCAAACAATCACTGAAACTTCTGGTGTATCGAATCAAACAATCATTGAAACCTTTGACATACTGAATCATATAATCACCGAACCTCTGACACAGCTGAATCAACCATTCATTCAAACTTAATCAAATTCAACCAAACAACTGGAACAGATAGATCATTGTAACCAATACACATATTTGAACCCAGATCACTGCATCAACAACCAGAACTAACTGTAACTTCAAAAGGCATGTGTTAGAATGTATACGCTCCTTCAATGAATCCAACCTGCATTTATACGCTACTTCCTTTAGCCCAACCTGCATATATCTCAAAATATACTGAATCATAAAACTTCTGAACTACAAACTGTACCAATCAGTGACATTCTGAAGATCTACTCTCATATTACAGAGTTCTAAACAAATAGCAACAAGGATCACCCTTCCTTCTCAATCAATCAATCAATTAGACTCAATTTCCTTATACATTCAGCTCTACTTTCATATCTAAGAAGACATCATTGACAAACAGCAGTAATACAGTAGCAAAACAGTAATATTGATTTGATAGATTAGTCATCCCTGAACATCAAGCTTTTCTTTTGCATACGCTACTTGGAAGAGCTGAACCAGCATGTATACGCACCTTCACCAAAGTGAACCAGCGTATATATATGAAAATACTTACTTATAACTTCGCTGCAATTCTAGACTTCAGACATACCCTAATCATCATATATAAAGGATAAAACATGCCTTAGCAATCATATCTAGCCTATCCATTATCAGATCACATAATGATAAGTCTTTATGATCTTGATCCATCATTAGATCTCACTCATCATCAACCACATAGGTGCATCCTTATTTCAAATCAAGAAAAGCATCAGAAACCCATAACCTGCATATTTGATCTAACACTTCATAAGATATTCAATACTTGCACACCTTGGCCTAATGATCTTCTCCTCCTTATATAGTTTTAGGCCTTTCTCAATACCTTGGACCAAAACCACTTAGGGCCAATACCTTGGACCAAATACCTAGGGTCAATATCTCAAACCAAATACGTTGGACCAAATTACCTTGGACTAAATACCTCAGACCAAAACCTTGTTTTTCCAACATGTACATGCTTTTCCTCTTGTGAAAGTGCATGTATACTTATATGTTCCTTTTGTTATTTTAACCCGCATTTGTATGCTCTTTTTGTACAATGAACCCACGTATACAACTTAACATACCTGAAAATGTCCTTTTTCTTCAACTTCTTGATTATGATATGTAGTCCTTTATTCTTTCATCCTATTCTTCTATACCATTATTTTGTTCCCTTTGAATAGACCTGTTATAATGTGATTTGCCATTGTACATTACTTCTGAACTGATTCCTTTGAACTGCCCTGCATTTTGTCACATATGTAAACACAATTGCCATGCATTTTGTCACATCTAATATCTCTTATGTAGATTCATCTAGTTACCATATACAAGTGAGTTGTTCTGCTACAAGTGGGTTGCCATCAAGTACAACACATACATCATAATGCCAACAAATTGATCCATGCAATTCATCCAATAATTCATCAATGACAGGAATGGGAAATTTATCTTTAATAATGAGCTTGTTGAGCTCCCTATAATCCGGACACATGCACCATGATCCATCCTTCTTGTGCACAAATACTACTAGAGTAGAGAAATAACTTTGACTAGGTTGAATTATACCAGCCTCTAGCATTTCTGCAACCATACGTTCAATTTCACTCTTTTGGGCATAGGGATATCTATACGGCTTGATGTTTGGAGGAACACTTCCTAGAATCAAATGAATAGCATGATAATGATCATGAATAGGTGGGAGGCCTTTGGGAGTCTCAAATACCTTGGAATGATTATCCAAGATTTTTTGGAGATCTGGTGAAATAGATGATTTGGATGTGGGAACCTCTGGTGAACATAATTGTGTAATTACACCTCGTTGTTCCTTCTTTAGAATCATTGGCATAACGTTAGAGTTGATTATATTTACCGGTTTCCCTGCAATACCCCTTAATTCAACTTTCTTTCCTTTCACACAAAATTTCATGAAAAGTTCTTGAAAATTAAAAGCTATTGTACCCAAGGGTTGTAGCCATTGGACTCCTAGTACAACATCAGCACCACCCATTGCAATGGAAAGCATTGGGCTATTCAATACATATTCTCCCATGGATAGCTTGATGTTATGGCACTTTCCAAAGAAATTTATGGTTCCTCCACTTGCAACCATCACTTGACACTTTGGTGTTGGATATAGGAAGCAATTCAATTCCTTGGCTATCTTACAATGAATAAAATTTGTTCAAATGAAGGAGATTGGAATCTGGATTTATTTTTTGGCTCAGGTAAGTTTTATTATATGGAATTGAATTTCAATATGTTATTTTTTAATTAATATGTCATTGTACTAATATAGTTCATTATTTCTTTTGTGCTTGATAATTAGGTACAACACTAGCATGTTGCCTTCATAAAGGAAGAAATTGCATTGCAATTGAAAAAGATCCAGTACAGTGCAATTTCATTCAGCAAAGAATTAATGCTCTTCAATTTCTTCCAGATGCAATGCAAGAAATTGGGTTGAAGAAAGGGGGCTTTAGTGAATCACGTGTGGCAAAAAAGTCAAAGGAACCCCAACCACCATTACATGGAATGTTTGGAAAGACATACATTGGGAGATTCGCAGACATCAAAGATCCATTAGAAGAGGAAAATGAGCAAAAGGAAACATAAAATATTGTGGAAGAAGACAATGATGAAACTCTAGAGGACGAAGAGTTTGGATTATGTGACATTGTTGAATAAATTTAAGTTATGCTTGTAAATCAAGCTTTGGAATGTTTTGACTTTTACATTTTATGAGAAGAATAAACACTCAATTAGGGTTGTTATACGTTCAATATTTGTAATATGTGATTTTTGCATTGATTTTTAAGTTAATCATAATTTTTTGAAAAAAAAATGATTATTGTATAAAAATTGTATAAAAATTATTGTATAAAATTATTGTATAAAAATTGTGATTTTGACATGTCAATTCTAGCAAAAAATTATCAAAACGTGTAATTTTTTAGTTATATTTATGTTAAAAATGGTTATTTTTATGTCCATTGCTAAAAAATATTTTTCATGTGGATTGAAAAATTAATTAAGGATGTATATATATGTAGAATATCGAAAAGTCTAAATATCGACCTTCTAATTTAAAAATGCAAAACAATAAAAACCTCACTAAAAAAAAAATTAAAATTAAAATAAAAAACAAGAAAATATGAAGAAAACGACCACTTCAAAAATTATCAAATTTACAAAACAATTATTTACATTTTATACATTAGAAAATTTAAAGCCAAAAAACAGGTCTTTTGAAAAAAGGGTGTGATGCAGAATACTCACTTTTTTAAATCAGCATGAAAATCACTACCATTCTAAAACATAATGTACATAAAAAAAATTAAAGTGCCAAAAACTATGCTCTAAAAAAAACATGTGTGTTCTGCATCACCCCTTTACAAAATCAGGTCACATTTTTGCTATCTCTACAAAACGGGTAACAGTATCAGTTCCCGTTTCAAAGTTTACATTGATTATATATTTTTGATTTTCAGAGTTTATTTCGGTTAAGTTATGTGATCCAGTTGCAAATGTTGATATGAAATGATTTTCTTTACAAATGCTGCAAATGTCTGTCTAACACATAATTCGCTAATGAATCAGTTAAAGTGTTTAAGTTTCTAGAAATGTGTTGATATTGAATGGAATCAAACTGCCTTTCCAAAATCTTGACCCTTAGGAACATACGATAGATAGTTGAGTTCCGAACTGAATAGACACCAGTAAGCTGTAGAATGATGAGTTGCGAATCCAGCCTGACAACAAGTCGGCGTATGCCATGTCAAATGGCATCAGAGAGAAGTTCTATCAACGCACTATACTCAACAATGTTGTTCATTGATTAACCAATAAATATCCCTCTGAAACTCACTAACTCGCGGCTTGGATCAAAGTGGCCCAGGCTGCAGAAGATAGGTTCCGCATTCTACGACTAGCTTCGTCGGCATACCCAACGAATGTTTCCAAAAAGTTTGACATCTACAATAAATGAAAAGTGGATTACTTAACCAAAATGACAACTCTTGACGAGAACAAAAATGAAACAAAATCATATCTATAAAGAGATTACTACACTTGATCAAGCACAGTATCGCTTAAGATAAAACCCATTTTGAGATTGCAACAGTTGGATTCCATCATAATCTACTAGCTCGTAGGCTCCCTTTGCTAATGCCCATTTAACAATGTAGGGGCCCATCCATAATGATTGGAACTTACCTGCTCCCAATTTATCAGAGTCCTGATCATAAAGTAAGACCAGGTCACTTTTTGAGAAGACACGAGGCTTGACATTTTTGTCAAATTGCGCTTTGACACGTTTCTTATGCGCTTCGTTAGCCAATGGGACGTCACAACAGGTTTCATCCAAGCAGACTAGTTCCAAGAAATGAGCCTCTTCGTCTGAAGTTTCGAGAAGTAGATCGATTGTGAGCTTCAGAGACGAAATCTCACACTGAATTGGTAAGATAGCTTCCAGGCCATACACCAATTGAAAAGGCGTAAATCTTGTCACATTTCTCAACGAGGTCCTACATGCCCACAGGGCTGAGTACAGGATTAAATGCCAATCCCATTTGTGGACTCCAATCATTCTCTGCAGCATGCGCTTGAGGACTTTGTTGATCTCTTCAACTTGTCCGTTAGCCTGCGGATAATATGGAGTAGAACTATTTTGGGATAGTCCTAATTTGGTAGTCAAATCAACCATCATGTGATTGCGAAAATGCGATCCATGATCTGTGACTATAGCTTGTGGAACAAGGAACCTAGAGACTACATGATTGAAAAAGAAAAGAGAAGTCGTTTCGCCGCTGTTGTTTAATGTAGGAATCACCTCGGCCCATTTTGTAAAACAGTGGACAGTGACTATGATATACCCATGCCCCCCGGCTGAGGTGGGGTTACATGTCATGAAATCTATGCCCCATTTGGTGAATGGCCCAATAGCAATTACTGGATGTAGCGATGCAGGTGGTAATCTGGTTTTGCGATAAAAAATTTTACAAGCATGGCAACTTCTGACTACTATTATGCAATATTTGAAGATAGTAGGACAGAAGTAACTAGCTCGCAAGATTTTCTGTGTAGTAGCGTAGCCAGATAGATTCCCCCCACATGCGCCTGAATGACAGTCATTCAGAACTTTTTCGGCCTCCTCATGCATGAGGCACCTTCACAGAACTGTATCGACACCACGACGGTAAAGTGTATCACCGATGATCATGTAGTCTTTTGCTTCGTATCGAGTACCTCGCTATTCTGAGTGAGAGGTGTTAGGCCTAAAGGTTTAGGTTTGGAGATATATTAGTATATCTCCATACCACGGGTCGCTTGATGATATCAGAAACAAAGTTTCATCCACGATCTATGCTTTAGATGTTAAATCGTTGGACGATGATGGGAGGTCGCAAAGTAACTTTGCGAAGACTAGAGATGTCTTTGATTTGAATTTGGTGAATTCCAGATCAAATTGTTGCAAAATGGTTATCCATTTTGAATACTTTCCCCCTAGCAATTGACGCGATAGGATGTAGGTCAAAGGGTTGCAATCTGACAAGATGGTAGTTTTGTGAAAGAGTATATAGTGTTGAAATATTTGTACTGCTTGAACAACTGCTAAAGCTAGCTTTTCAACATAGGAGTACTTGCTTTCTGTATCATTTAAGTTGTGGCTTAAATAATATATAGGATGTTCTATTCCATTGTCTTCTTATACTAAAACCAATGCAATGGTTGTACCTGTGGCAGCGAGATACAAGTTAAAGTCTTTTTTATAATCAGGAGCATACATTAATGATGCTTTTACTACGGAACTTTTCAAAGCATCAAAGGAAGCTTGCGCAACCTAATCCCAGTTGAAGGGTACTTCTTTTTTCAAAAGACGTGTATAACCTTTAGGAAGTTCAGCGTAATTTGGAATGAACCTCCTTAGAAAATTTGCTTTCCCTTGGAGTTTCTGAATTTGAAGAAAATTTGAAGGTGAAGGCATGTCGATGATTGCCTGAACCTTACATGGGTCGAGTTGAATTCCGTCCTTAGAGACTATGAAACCAAGTAACCGACCAGAACCAACACAAAACACACACTTGTGTGGATTGAGTCGTATCTTGTAGTGTCGACAACGTAGAAATATAGCTCTCAAATGCTGCGGATGATCAGTCCACTTTCGCGAATGAGCTAGTAAATCATCGAGATAAGGTTGAACGATGTGTTTGATGTTGTGGAAGGCGTAGTTCATTGCCCTATGAAATTTTGCCCTTGCATTCTTCAAACCAAAAGGTAGTTTGTGGTACGCGAATGTGCCCCATGGACATATAAATGCAGTCTTCGACTGGTCCTGTGGGCAGATATTGATTTCATTGTATTCAGAAAATCCATCCATAAATGAAAAAACTTCACATCCGCCACATACATCAATTATCTGGTCGATGAAGGGTGTAGGGTAGTTGTCCTTTGAACAAGCTTGATTTACATCCCTGTAATCGATGCACACTCTAATCATTCTTTGCTTTTTCATCACAGGAACAATATTCGATACCCAATCAGTGAGAGGAATAGGGTAAATAAAACCAGCATGCAAAATTTTTTCAACTTCTACCTTAATGGCAGCGACTTTCTTCAGGTGAACCAGTCGAAGCCGTTGTCGTACTGGTTTGACATCTGGATACATCTTGATTTCACATTCAACGATGCTCGAGTCAATGCCTAGCATTTCCTCATATGATCAAGCAAAGAAATCTCTAAATTCGTGAAAGAGAGCACAGTATATTTCCAGTTCTAAAGGAGAACAAGATTTTCCAACATGTATATTCTCTACAACATTCGGTTTGGTCGAGATATTAATGGCAATAGTTTCTTCAATATTGGACAGATTTCGCTCTGAATCCACCGTGTTTACAGTATTCGATAGAAAATCAAAAACTGAAGGATGATTAAGGTCGTTAGAATAATCCTCGTTGTTATCTTGAGGTTGGGAATGATGGTGGTGATCTTCCCATGGTGTCTCTCCTATCATCCTTGACTGAATGATTCCTTCGTTTGTAGAATGTACATAAGACCAAGGATCAGAAGAGGTACCATACTCTAGAGACCTATCTATCCAAACGCTTGCTGACCATTGATTTGGGTTTTCCGCCCATGCCCAGAATATTGATTGCTGCAACAATTCTATAGGGCTCGGGGCCAATACCTGGCAATGATCAAATGTTCAGAATTCTTCTTAATCTTTGACGATGTAGAAGATATCATGTGACAGGTTTCCACTATGGCCACTTCTTCCAGATTACTCGGATGTCGAAGGGCAAAAGTGCCCATTAAGGAAGGGTCTTTTAGGAGACCTACTCCGATATTTTTAAGCGATTGAGAGCTTCCATGGATCAAAGGAATGCTTCCGGTAACTTGAGAACTGTTGGGGAGGAAGGTAAGTTGGTCAATGATTGTGATTCCTCCTTGAAAGGAGAATGCAATCTTTCTAAAATATGTTGACACAACAGCAGCCATAGCATAAATCTAGGGTCTGCCCAGTAGGTTGTTGTAGTCAAGATTTCCATCAATGACCTAGACTTTAATTTCTATTGTCTTGCCCCCTAGTTCGATTTGCAAGTTACTTAATATCCCATATGGCATGTATGTTCTTCCATCGAATGCTTTTAATGTCATTGATGATCATGACAAGGGTGGAGAGCCTAAAGTTTTCCAGCAACTCATTGACATAATACACGTAGATGCTCCCTCATCAATGATTGTTCGATGAACAGTTTTGTTGAGGGCTTTTACCTGTATGAGGAAAGCGAGTTGTGCTGGTAACTGAGGTTCATATCCTTTATGATTAAAGGCCACTAGATTGGAATCTGTTGGATCAATCCCACCTATCGTTGATAACAAAGCCTATTTTTGGGAGGGGAAATTCTGTAGTACTTCAAGTGTCGACATAGCGGATGGTGATTGGGCTAGATCTTCCACTATATTATAACTCTATGATGCTCGAGCACGTGGATTAAATGTTGATTTATGTTCTACTCCCTTAGGAAGTTTTATTGTTAATTCGGGAATGATTGGTGGAAAAACTTCTGATGAAGTTGTTGTCGAACTGTCGGGTTGATCTGTAGCCTTGCCGTTCGACGATTGTGGATTTCCATAACCTTTATTCCTTGTACATATCAAAGCGCCATTTTGTTGTTTTGAGATGGATAGCATAATCACTTGGGATGGGGAAGCACGATCACTGGCAACTAGATTAGTTTCTGGATTTGGAAACGGATCGGTCAATACCGCTAAAGTATTTGAAGTCTTTTTTAAAAACTTCGTAACCTCAGCTTGTTGTGGACAATCTCTCGTGTAATGGTCCTCATCACATATGAAACATGGCCGATTAGGTTTCTTCTTTCCAGTAGGATTTCCAAAAGGTTTCTCAGGAGTCAAATCTTCCTATTTCTTCTTTTTGTTTGTCCCTTTCTTCTTGCCCCCTGGTTGCTTAGGATTTTTTCCTTTTTCGGTTGACACGTCATTAACCTCCGAGGCGAGAGGTTCTTCGTCTGCTTTTTGACTAGAAACCGTACGGGCTTTTTTAGATGTAGCCTTTGCGATTTTCGTGCTTGTCATACCTATCACGCCATCGCCGGCATGAGAGTCTTTGTTTGATTTAGAAGGTTGAGGAATGGAAAATTCTGGTCTAGGAGCGTCAAGAATTTTGTCGTAGAGCATGCCAGACTGAGTATAGATCAAGTCTAAATATTGTGCATGAGCAATGACTTGTTCTTCAGTGACGACTCCTCCCTTAGCCACATCCTCTGTAATAGAGGGTAACAATGACTTTATAAACCATTCAGCCAAAAGCTAATCAGCAACATACGTCTTTACCATTCTTCGAGGACGCCGCCACTCATGAATATGATCAGATATGTGAGTGGCCATCGTCTGTTTAAAGTTGGTAAGGAGTTTTGTTCCTGTTTCGTACCTTATGGGTAACTGAAAATGGTTTAAAAGGGTAGTGGCAAGGGTGCTGAAGTTATCAAACGAAGCTCTAGGCAATTCAATATACCATTTTGTTGTTGGACCAGTTAGCATTCATTGAAAAAGGTGAAGCCTAATTGAATCATTATTCAGGGTGTTGGATGAACATCACAAATGGAATGTCATTACATGATTCGATGGATCTTCACCTAGATTTCTTTTGAATTTAGGAATATCATAGGCAATTTTATGAGGAATCGCTGGCCACCAAGGGGTGTAAGCAATTGGATCATTTGGTAGCAGGTTTAGATATGGTAATTCTAGAGTTGCTACAAAAGGCAACTATTGATTCAGGTTAGGCAAAGCATACCCAAGATAAGATGGAATTGCCTGAGTAGTAGGTCTTTGTATACCAGCATAATGTATTTGATGCTGGTAATTTGATAAGGTTGATGGGCATAACCATTATAGTATGGTTGTTGATAACCATTTTGGAAATGCAGTTGCCCGTTAGTTACAAAGCCTTGTTGCTCAAGTCCTTGGTATGATTGCTAGAATTACGGTTGTTGGACCATTTGTTGTTGACCAAGATGTGGAGTGATAGTACCTTTTTGAACCTGAGTCGCTCCAGATAAGGAGGCACTAACCTGAGGTTGTTATTGAATCGCTGAGAAGAGAGGATGTTGTATCACAACCTAAGAGACTTGAGGTTGACATACAACAGGTAGTGCTTGTACTTGTGATACAGTCACAATAGAAGGTGTAGTGGGAATATTTGACACAGGATGGATTGGTTGCATTGAATATACAACCCTTGGTTGTTGAGGTAGTATTGGTACCCAACCGCTGGATGTAATTCAAATTTGACCTAAATTTTGTTGTAAACTCTCATATGGTTGTTCTCCAGGAGGGAACAATGAAAAGGCATACTGCCCCCCATACGGTGGCAATCCAGTTCTTGAAGGGTAAATCAGCCTTTGAAGACACATTATATCAACTTGTTGAGTTTCAACATAATAAATACCAGATGAGATCCCAGATGAAGGAATAGGAATAGACCATGTCATCAAAACAGTCGCTAAGTGGACTTTGGCTTGTTGTTGATAACTAGTCGGGACAGATGGTATACCAACAAACATTGTAGGAATGGCAGAAGGAAGCTCTACCATAGCTGTTTTAATTGACACGGTCCTAGATGTTGATGGTTGTTTAGACATATTTAGTCTATCCAAAAGATTTCCTAGCGATTCGACAGGAACTTGCGATGAAAAATAACTAACTTCTGTAGTAGAAGGATATAAGTGGATCCCAGTTGCAAAATGCACTGGAGTACTAGGTGGAATATCCTCTACTATCTCTTCTATGGCAATCAATCCAGGTGGAAGAGGAAGACCGTTATGTCCGTAAAATATTTCTGGAGCAGAAGAAAGTGTAGCGTCTGCAGTAATAGATACTGGAGGGGTGACACCTTCTGAATTCTAGAACTCAACTTCCAAATGTTTAGGCAAGTGAACTTCAGTTTCTATATTAGTCCTAGGTGGAGCCGCTTCAGGAATAGAGGTGTCTACCATTACACTAGGATTAGTTCTAATGTCCTCTTGTAACTGCGAAACTTTTTCTTTAAACGCAGATGTACCAGAGACAATTGGAGTAACTGTAGTCTCTGACAATGTTGAAACACAAGTTTCAAATAAATCAGGTGAATTGGACTCAGTTAAACGAGACCGTTTTGCCCGAGATGGTTTCATTTCCAGGGTCAAAGACAGTTAACTCACTAGTCTCCGCGAACGATGGGGTTTTGATTGACTTTCTTCCACGATTGAGGATTACTTGATCAAATAAAAAATTAAAGGGGAAAAATGTTATTCCGATTTAAATGAATTTTAAGACACTTTGTCGCAACTTGCTTTTTCAATTTTTAAGAGTCGAGAAAAAGCTAAAGGTGACTCTAGTCGCCTTCTATTTTTAATGAGCCTGAAGTGACAAGTGCTCAGATGAACCTTTTCTGTTAAGGAGTCGAAAAGGAACGAAAGTGACTACTCTGGAAATCTAGACAGAGGGATTACCAAACCAATAACAAAACTGCAAAATACACCTTGGTGATAAATGATAGAGAAATTACCAAGGACTTATGTACAGCAATCAATCTTCCCGAATGTTGTGTTTAGTGCATTGCAATCGATAGGGCGGCAGACACGGCTTGCTAAGGATAAAGGATATCAGCCTATTGTTGTCTCCCAATATATACTCGACGGTACAGGAAGCACAAGTCCGTACTGGCACTTGTTGTATCAAAGAGGAGGAATCACCCAAGCTTCGATGAAAACGATAGTTACCAGGTTTTACAATGCCAAAACATGTCTCTAGCCTAGACTTCTAGATGTGTTGCATTAGGTTCCAAAGCGTTTTTATGTTCATTGAGATTTATTTTAGAGTTGATCTTGCTTAGAAGTTTGTCTTTCAAGGCTCACTGTGTGATGTAGATGTGAAATTCCTAAATATGCAATCTAAAATGATAAACAGTCATTTATGTTTTTTTTTAGCAATGAAAATCCTAGCTACAAAGGAAAGAAGATAATGATTTTCTTTCAGCAGAGAGCATAGAGCACACACTAAATGCACTTTCCTAAATCAAATTTCACATGCAGTCAAAATGTAGATTCACATGCATTTATTTTTTTTCTCCTCCCTTAATGTGTGAATTCCAGAAAGGAAAGCTAAGTACAGATCTGAACTATTTTCTTTCAAAGCAACATTTCTAACAATTTCTTTTCAAAACGAAAGGAAGACTAAGACGACACTTTTCGATTTCGAATTTAAAACTATTTTCGACACTTCAAATACTAATAATTTCAAAATCAAGTACAATGATGAAATTACAATCAACTATCTAGAAGAGGAAGACTTTACGACACTCTTCTTTTGATTCAAAATGACAATTATGACACCTACCTCAAAAACGATAGTTCGATTAGCCTACTTTCGACAAAGGAAGACTGTAAATGATTGACAAATACACAAAAAAAATTATAATTCCTAACTGATGGAGGTTGAAATATGTGAAGGAAGAAGGTTTCAACAGGAAGATACTGATCATTAACAACCAAACTACTGAATAAAGCTAAAAACAAGGAGACAAAACCAACTCCCGGAGAGAAAAATAGTATCACTCAATCATCGCACCTACAACACAGGGAAACAAGGATGCATCTCAACTGCAACACACAAGAGGTGTGATGCATCCAAGTTGCACAATTACAGACAGTGTGATGGACCAGGGAGCGAAAATGAGCTTGGTTTTTGCTCAAAATTTGCAGCTAAGTTTAGTGATTTTGACTGAGTAATGATGGACAGTAAAAACAAAGCATAAGGGTAAGATCTGATGAGGTTCTGAGCTACCACAAGGGCACTTAGAATTCTTTGTAAGTTAGATGTTCAGTTCATAAACCAACCTGGAGATTGACTGAAGCAACATTCATCTACTTCACAATTTCATAGAAAAGGCGTTTCGAAGGCTACCTGGCTAATTTCAGGCTCCGTCTGTAGTTTATAAAGAAAACAATAAACAAAAAAAACAAACTATTCGTTCCCCAGTGGAGTCGCCATTTTGTTTCAGGGAAAACTAGTTTCGATTTGAACTGATAGTCCCACTAAGATGGGTAGCTATCTTAAAAACAAACAATGAAAGCTTTTCAAGAGTTCCTTTAAGTGTGATAGATGAGAGGGAAGAAAAGAGGACCAACCTGGATCTCTCGCTTTGATCCTAGCTTGATTTCTCCTTTCCTTGATAGAATTTGTCACTCCTTTCCTACTTGTCCTGCTTCAAAGAGTACTTGTAGAGTCAAAGTAACAGCAAACCATCAAAGCATCTCCATCTAAAACATCATAAACAATGCGGAATCAGAAACACATTGACCATATAATTGCATTCATAAACAATAAGATTCACAAATACATGATTATATGGAGGAAAACTCAAAGAACTTTATTAATAGTAATGTAAGAGAGAATTACAACCTAGCTGTCTGATCCAGCATCATCCTCCCAGTTGTAGAAGCCCTCTGCACCTCATGAACAAGCAAATCACCCAACAATGTAATGTCTCTTCTCACCAACAAACCAACAACACTTCCTTACAAATTACCAAATTCCGGCCTCTATATCTCTCAGATGAGGGATCCATTTATAGATGTCTTGCAAGGGTGTGAGTCAGCTCTGGGTTTTTGATTAGTGTCATTTCAGTGATAGTTCTTGGTTCCACTTGGACATTTCATGATCTCTTACTCATCCCTGGGTGAATTTAGAGAGGCAAGTGTCACAGGAGAAGTTTTTGGAAGATTCCATGATCATCCACTTAGCAAATTGTCTCTGCCATTTGTCTATTCTCGCTCATCACACCCCATAGAAGTCCATTTCAGTATGCATCACACTTGGCTAGTTTGGCAATCAGTATGCATCACACCTTGCCCATGGAGCAATCTGTATGGTCCAATTTTGGCTAGTTCCGAGTAGTTTTTTAGGTGGAACTTCTAGGAAATGATGTAATTAGTTGACCATGATCCTTTAGGGTATGAAACAACACTTTTAGGGACTTAAGGAGCCCTTAGTTTATGTACATATGAGTTTGGGTTTGCAATGCCCAAATATGTCAATAATACATAGGCCCTAACTGTGGGGGAAAGGCACCGGGATTGTAGCAGAAATCCTAAAATCACCACGCGCACCAAGACCCAAGAAGGACAAACAAGCAATGGTCCCCGTACGTGTGTCCCGTGGAACCCGTTGCGCACCAAACTGTCAATGGAGAAGGGAAAAACCATCACCATAGAGATGGATGAAGAGGAAGAAGATCTGGGGGATCTTATCATCACGGAGGAAGAGGATGAAGGCATGGCAAAGGACACTTAGCCTACGCACCATGTGATAAAATTTCCCACCTATTTCCCTTGTGAAAACGGAAGGAGAAAGTGCCCAAAGACCTAGACGAGACCAAGAGCTCACTCTAGACCTCGCTCCTCCCACATAATATTAAGTTTGAGGGCACGCACCTGAGACACGTGCCTAGCCTAAAATTTGAAGATTGGGACCTCGCTGGGCATGAGAATTTGCCTCACCTGGAGACAAGTAACCTCATGAGGCCCAAGCTGAACACCGCAGTAGGGGTTACAGAGCTAGAGTCGTGGAAGTGGTTGCGTGGAGTGGAGAAGGCTGGACTACTAAATTTGCTTTGGGTGTTGCACTTCCACTGCGCACCAATAACCATTTTCGTCATCAGCCAGCTACTCTTCCTTGTGCATGATGGGTGTTTGTGGCTGGAGGATCCCATCCCCATCACAACAGACCTGATTCACCACGTCTCCTAGCTTCCATGCAAATGAGAGGACCCCGCAGACATATCGGAAGGGAAGGGCAGTGACTTGGCCATCGCGGAGGCCATGAAGAAAAAGTACAAGCTAGAAAAGAAGAAAAGGGGCTACACCATCTCCAACATCAAGGAGAAAGTAGTGCGCGTGGCAACCCAAATCCTGGCAGGAAAGGTCATGCGCAAGTGCCAAGCAAATGAAGTACCCACACTGGTGGTAGCATAGCTAAGCAGTGCGTGGAGGGGGTCCAGTTTAACTGGTCTGAATTCCTCTGCCAGGAGTTCTTAGAAAATTTTCGCGAAGCCCAGGAACAAGGGAAGACATTCCACTATGCATGGTTGTTGCTGTCCATAGTGCTCGTGGCTGGGGAATTGCCAGAGGACAGTCGATTCCCCATAATTGACAGGGATTTATGGAGGTCACAAAGTATGCTTCGCTCTAGGCAACAAAGGATGCTAAAAGGATACACGGCAGCAAAATATTCTGGGTGTTCATGGAGATGAAC
The DNA here is from genome assembly GCA_000404065.3 of Pinus taeda. Classification (NCBI taxonomy): domain Eukaryota; kingdom Viridiplantae; phylum Streptophyta; class Pinopsida; order Pinales; family Pinaceae; genus Pinus; species Pinus taeda. The sequence goes on along the minus strand of APFE031412312.1, from coordinate 14,053 downwards.
CTCAGAATGGGGATCAACCGTAAGCCAGAGTTGTCGCCCACTGTGTACAACAGTTTGCAAAGTTTTGCAGAATTTAAAGCGGACATGCACAACATCTATATCATGGCGTGCAAGGACCCAACTAAATAGTGGACAAAGCTACCCTTCATAGCCACTGATGATGTTATTTTCAATGTACTGGAGGCATGGTCGTCGAAGTGGTGTGCCCTAGACATCGTAGAAATCGCGAAGTCGGTACCGCAGAAGAAGAAAGGCGAGGCCAAGCTACGCATCGCACAGCTGGCTGAAAATTGAAGGAAGGAAACAACATCAATAGAAGTACGGGTAGCGCAGGACACATCACAGAAATAATCTGAGCAGGAAAAGGCTGTAGCAGCATAGGAAGCAGCCATGAAGGCAAGCGAGGACCAACCAACACCTTCGCCGGGGCAGGAAGCAGAGGAAGTATAAATAGAAGAAGGAGGCGCAGACCCACAAACCCCGTCAATGTAGCTGAAGCACTAGCACCCAGCAGAGTAGGCAGGGTCATGAAAGAAGGTCAAGGCCTCGAAATTGTCCATTGACCTGATCACCCTAACCGAGGGTGATCTGCATGACATCGGTGAGATGGTGCGCGATGTCACCAATGAGGCTCCCCAAGATTTCATGTAGGAGAACCAGATTATGTTGGGGGCCTCAGAGTGCAGTTACAGGAATTACAGGTGCACCCCCCTTAGGTTGGTACCCTTTTGACCAACCTCACAGTCGGATCCACGGTAGCAGAGAAAATGTTGCGCGCATGGATGACGAACACAATAGTGTTGCCGGAAGGGGCACTAGTGACATCAAATGAGGCCCATAGGCCTTTGGTTAGCACACTAAAAGGTCTCAGTGTTAATTTATCTGCCCTCCCGCATGAGACATTATATGTGTTGCAAGATGGGATAACTGCAGAGCTACGAGCTAGGGAGAGCCGCGCGCTCCAAGTCCTCAATGAGTAGAAAATAAATATGGAACAACTAAGCTTGCAGCGCGACGAATTAGTGTCGCAAAATCAACATCTGGTACAGGTGATAGACAATGCCTTCCAAATCATCCCGAATTTGTCCATCCCAGCAGACATACTAGTGGAGGCATAGATCCATAGGTTAGCAGCAAGTGTCTGCGAGGCCAGGGAGGAAATGACAAAGGTTTAGCTGGAGCTGAATCTTCAAATCGTCGAGCTGTGGTTAAAGGCGGAGCCATCCACTCCCCTAGAAATTAGAGAACAATACGCTAGTGCTATCACAACGGGGTTGGAGGAAATTGGAGGTGCAGTATGAAACTACACTAGTATGTTGGAAGAATCACTCAAGGTGCACTCAAATCTGCAGGAGGACCCCAACATTTAGTGCTTAGAGATAGAGGCACGAGAACTCCAATAGCAGTATGATAGTGTCTGAGGAACTGCACAGACGGTGGTCCTCACTCAGAGCCTTGCATGGATGCAGCAGGCTAAAGCACTATAGGAGCAGCTGGATGCGGCACGACATAAGGAAGCAGTCCTGAAGGTGCGCATTCAGCCTTGATCGACTAGGCCTCACCATCATGGCAGAAATCGAACGCAAGCTTGTACACATACAGGGAATGCACACATTGATGCAGAGAAGCACTCCTGACACAAAAGTCTCATAACAGTATCTGCAGCAGATTTAGCAAGCAACAGCTGAGTGTGTTGCTAACCTTCGCACAGTTCGAGAACAGCTGGAGGGACTCCATGCAAAGATCGTCGCGCCAACAGAGTGACTCGAGGGCAAGTCATGACGTTGGTGTTGGGGGACTTATTGGGCATGGAATCCTGCTAAGGCATGTTTTGGGGCTCAAAGCCCAAGTTTTGACTGAATATTGTTGTAAAGCTCCATGAATTGCGGGCACGGGGCGCAAACGTATGATAGAGTCATAGGGTTGCCCACCCTAGTTTTGTAATGTAATGTTGGCTAGATAGACCTACCCATGGTCTGCGGACCATGGGATTGTATAAATAGAGCAAGGCTCTAAGTGTAAAGGAAAAAAGGACAAGAAAGTCCAAGTGACTAAGTCGAAGTGTAAAGTGTGTCTTTGGATCGTAGAGTAGGAGAAGGCTCTGCAGCTGAGTGCGTAGAGGTAGTCCGCAGCTGAGTGCGTGGACCCCTGCAGTTGAGTCTGCAAGGCGAGCCGAGTCTATAACCATGGAAAGAATCAATAAAGAGAATTTTTTGTTATAATTTTGTGTATCTGTTCTTGGGTTAATGTATGATTCTTATAACTTGCAAATATATTGTTTATATACTGCGCGGACCTGTATGAATGTTTTAGGTTGTTAAGTATAACTCAAAGCAGTCAAGTAGGCAAAGATAATTAATTAACATTGGAATATAAGTGAGGTCTTGTGAAATAGTGCAAAACATGGCAGAGCCCTTGGATAGGGCTGCGTGAAGGCAGTGTATCAGGTCGTGAGGAACGGGAAGGTGCACGAAGCTACCTACGCACAGGGACAAACCGCGGACCAGTCAAACTCATCAAACATCTTTAGGGTGCAGAAACCTGGTTCTAGCACCATCTCATACTACTTCGAGTGAGACCTCAGTCCGCACTCTGTGGAATTTTGCCGAAAGTGCCAGTAGTACTGGGATGTGTTTGGCTAACTAACTCTGAACCTGGGTCAGGCTCCAATAAGCTAACAAAAATGGATTAAGGAGGGAAAGTCTGCCATAACCATGGAATGAGGTAAGCTACCAACTGATCAAATACATTTTATGTGAGGGTAGGTATAGTGTGGTCTATGGATTTCATTTTAGGATCCTTGAAGAATTGAGATTTGGAGCAGAAACACCTCGTCACCATTTAAGGCTTAGCATACCATCCTTCATGCTTCAATCACTAATAGACTCAAGCATCAAAGTGAAAGAGGGAAATTCCCAATAGTTATTTCACCATGGGTTAACTAGGATCCTTATAGAATATGCCCTCCAGATCCTCAGAACTCCTGCAACATGGTTAGTTTTCAGAGACATGCCAGCAGACGATGACATCAAATCTCTTACATATGATGTTAGTCCTACTGTCAGTGAAGAGGAAGTAAAGCAAGAAGAGGAAGATATAGAAGGAGATCAGGATAAGATGGATGAAGAAGGATATGACACAGAGGAAAATGATGAAGATGAAGAAGAAGAGGGAGAAGAGAAGGAGGATGATGAAGAAACAAAGGAGGATGTTAAGGAGGAAACTGGTAGAGATTATGAAGATCTACAAGAGGAAGAAGACAGGAAGGACATAGGTGAAGAAGGAAATGGGAAAGAGGGGACAAAAAACAAAGAGGAGTCACCTAGGGTGTCTCTAGAAGCCACTGAGAGAGAGGTAGTAGCTACCCTCACTGCTCTTAGCACCCCCATCAAGAAAAAAGGAAAAAGACAGAGGCAGACCCTGTTATATTTCAGGACAAGAAAAAGCACAAGAATAAAACAAGGGAAACAACGAGAAGCAACCAAAATTCCTATTGTGATTGAAGACTCCCCTACAAAAAAAGGAGAAAATTCCTTCCCCTAAGTCCCCTATCACCTATCTAAGAAGGCCTACTACTAGATCAAATTCCTCCAAGGGACAGGAAATCCTACAGGATGCACAACAAAATCTACGGGAAGCAAAAATAGTCCTACAGGATACTCTGATGAACCTACAAGAGGCATAGAAATTGGAAATGAAGGTAGGGGAGCAGCAAGAAACTAAAGAAGAGGACCCAGAGACAAAAGAACTCAGCTCCCAACCTAACCTAGACACCTATTACCGATTTATTGAAGGAGGCAGGATCATACCTCAAAAATTTGCTATCCCACTCTTCTTCGAGCTTGAGAAGGAGAGGGCCAAAACCCATCAATGGATGAAGATCGACAAATCAAAGGGGGTGGAAGACATTGGGCACATGGAAGAGAAACTCAAGGAGATGGGCAGAGAGCTAAGTGGCTTAAAGGACAGAGAAGCTATAATGAGAAATCAACTAGAGACGGAAAATGCATGGTTGAGGGGACAGATATAGGAAAGAGAGAATCAATTGGCATGTATGGCCAGTCTCTCCTTGGAAGAAATCCAGTGTAGGATGCCAGCTAAATCCTATGGTCTATACCTTAAAGAACAGTGGCTTCAATTTCAGATTAAGACCCTAGCACAGAGAGGCACCGTACCATTTCAGGACTATAGGAGGTTTATTGATCTTTGTGATCAAAGTAAACTAGAATATAGGGCCAAAATGGTTGAGTTTTATTTGCACAACATGGCCCTCATATACATGAATGTATGGGACCCTAATGCGAAGCTAGGAGATTTACAATTAATGGCTTTGGCATCATGGATGAACCATGAGGAGTCAAGGGTTGTCGAGATGAAAAGGATATTAGCAAGAGAGAAAATTGAACCTCTTGTGATCAGAGCTGAACATCAAATCCCATGGCCCTCATTAGTACCCATAATTTGATTGCAGATGATCCTTAGCTGGCACCTAGATATCTTGCTGCCCAAGGTCAAGAAATTTCACATTTTGAGGACATGTTTAGGTTGCTAGGAGATGATAGAATACATGCTCACTTGAGGAGATGGAACACACTGCCATACAACTTAAAAATAAGAGAGTATCACTCTCCTCAAAGCTTGAGAGAGGCACTCAACAGGACATCTATGTATAAGAAATCTATGCCAAGGTTGAAGGTCAATTGGATTGGCCTAAAACTCAGTCCACCGCTAGTCCTAGGGATGCTAGAAGGGAGAAACAAAGAAGAGGAAAAGAAGCAGTGGGAGGAGGTATAAAAGAAATTAGGCTTCTATGAACAAGAAGAGGAGACCATAGTAGAGGCATGGGATGTCAGAGAGGCTGTTAGAGCCATGAAGGATATGGATATTGATTAAGTTTCTTAGAGGATGAGTAACACTTTCCGTAGGGGAGTGATGATGAACCTCAACATTGGGTAATTATATGGGCCTTAATTCACCTCCTAGCTTAGTCTAACCAACTTTTCTGATAACTTATTACATGTTTTTTATTATATTTTGTTTATGATGTGAGTTAGAGTTGGATATTACACTTTATGGACTAATATGCATTGAATGCAAGATTAAAGGAGAAAATCAAGGAATTTTTGCAAAGACTAATGTCAAAACTTGAATGGGGCAAAGGGGAGGGATTGTAGGAGGTTGTTATGAAACCAACTCACAAAAAGATAGAAAAGATAGATCAACGCCTTAGAATTTAGCATCTTCGGCGGGGCAACATCCTTTACATTACACAAATGAACAATTCTTCGATGATACAAATGACTAAAACTCCCTTCTATATATAGCAGTCTAAGGGGTCACAATATAATCAAGCTGACATAACAGTAATAACATAAGGGCACAACAATAACAATAGTGGGTTTCTATAGGGCCACTAATAACAATAGGGGAACAATAGGGGCACAATAATAACAATAAGGGCTACACTAAAAATAGTAATGGGGGAATCACTCGTATTATGGGGACCTAGCATGATCCTCTCCTTCCGAAAAGAGTTGTCCTCAATGCTTGAGTAGTTCTAGATGCTTCTGTATAATATTCTCATCCTCCCATGTGGAATCTTTAGCGGATAAGTTCTTCCACTTGATGAGATACTTCGAAATTGATCGATTTCGTAGCTATCGAGTTCTTGTTGCTGTGACTGCTTCCAGTTCGAATATGATTTTTCCTTCCTCGTCAAGTTCTGGAAATATTGTTTGAACTGGGAGCTTGTCACCTATAACCTTCTTTAAACATGAAACATGGAAAACTGGGTGCACTCGGGAAACTGCAGGGAACTCCAATTTGTATGCCATAGTACCAATCTTTTGCCACACCTTGTACAGACCATAATACTTTGGTGATAATTTATTATCCTTCTTAGCTTGCTTGAGGGATATTTGCTTATATGGTTGTAGCCGTAGGAATACCCAGTCACCTACATCAAAACTTCTTTCGCTGCGATGTTGATCTACCTGTTGTTTCATTCTATTCTGTGCCAACGTGAGGTTATCCTTTAAGAGTTGGAGAACTTGTTGTTGATGCTCAATGTGATGTTCCACTGCCTCAACCTTAGAAATTTCTCTTAAATATGATGTGATGGATGGTGGATGATATCCATAAAGTGCCATAAATGGGGTCATTTTTGCTGCAGTATGGAAGGAAGTGTCATACCACCATTCAGCTAGAGGCAACCATTTGACCCATTTTATCTATTTATCAGATACAAGCCAACGCAAATATCCTTCCAAAAATTTGTTTACTATCTTAGTTTACCCATCAAATTGAGGATGATAATATGAGCTAAGAGCTAACTAAGTACCGAGAGAAGAAAATAATTCTATCCAAAAATTTCTAGTGAAAATGGGATCTTTATCCCTTACAATAATCTTTGAGTTTCCATGTAGCTTTTGAATTGTTTCCATAAATGCAGTAGAAACTGTACTGGCTTTAAATGGATGTGATAATGCACAAAAGCGTGCACACTTTGTAAGTCTGTCAACTACCACCATGATGACACTCTTTCCTGCGGACTTGGGTAAACCTAATAAAATCCATTGAAACCTCCTCCCAACATTGGCTTGGAATGGATAAAGGTTGTAATAGACCTGGGGTCTTAATTGTTTCAAATTTGTTTTGTTGGCAAACCAAAAATTCCGCCACAAAATTTTGACTATCCGATTTAAGGCCATCCCAAAAAAATTCCTTCTTAACCCTGTGGTAAGTTTTTAAAAATCCTGAGTGC
>APFE031412309.1:27280-93448 GCA_000404065.3 Pinus taeda | reverse complement strand
CTCTCTTACTTGCCTCTCAATTAGAGCATGTGGAATTTTTCCATGTTTACAGACATTTGAATTCAATGGCATACAATTTGGAAAATAAATACTCCATGTTGGGTCAAGAAAATTATATTTAGGTCAAGAAAATTTCAAAATCATCTATATACCATAGTCATGATAAGAGCCAAGGCATATTCACTTTCATTCAAATTTTGATACATATGGAAATTTGTTTCCAAGTGGGGATGGGACATATTCCTCCTACTATAAACAGTCTATGGATCTTGTTAAAAGGATAAGTGGTGTTGGGATCTCAATATTTATTGTTTTCTGACGTCGATCTTCAAAATTTTCCTCTAGGTGTTTCTTGCACCCTATTATGTGTCTTGAAATATTTCATCTCATCTACAAAATGAACCATAAGAATTTAATTCTTATTTGGTGGGAGGAATTGGAATTCAATATGGTTATGGAGCTTTTTTATTTTAGAAGTGGGTTGGATTTAATTTCATCACCCTGCACTTTCAATCATCAGTCTATTCATCATCCTCCAAAGGATTTTGGGCTCATCGCAGTGTTTCAGTCTCACTTATATAAGATATTATGTGGAACTCCAAAAAATTCTTTGGAAGCCTTACCTTTCTGGTCTTGGGGTGTGGGTTAAGATTATTGGTTCTTTTACAAGTCAGGTTCAGGGGTCCTTTCCAGAAATGGAAAAACCTCATTGTCTTAGAGAGAGCCTTAATTTTGGTTTGTTGTTTCTTAAATTTTTGGATTTGTTTAAGGTGTTTCTAGGGTTTCTAGGAAACAACAGGATAACATGGATGACAGATAATGCTAGTCTTCATAACTATTATTAGAAGCTAAGTTCCTCTGACTTCTAAGTAGTTTGGAAATTTCTTTAAATGAACTCCATGAGGAAGTTATTGGATTCAACACTTGGGTTATAGCTCTAGATAATTGTATGGTTGGAAATGATCAGCTTTCTCTTGTAGGTGTTGCTCCTAGTGTAGTTACTAATAAGAATAAGCCTCTTTGCTCATAGGGGAATGAAAATCCTAGTTTTGGACGTTGTTGACGTGAGAAACTAAGGATGAGTTTATTGGTTTTAGTTAAAAAGGTTTGTTGATATATGTTGTAATGTAAATACCTTCTTATACTTGGGATCTTCTGTAGATTCATAAAATGGTATATATTTATAATAAGGAATAAATGAAATCCTAGATATTGGCACTTATTTTGTATGTTTTGGTGAATATTTACATTGTCAGAGAATAAGAAAATCTTGTAAGGGTTATACCTCATAATCTATTATTTTTAAGGTAAAATCCTTAACCATTTCTTAAAAAAAAACATGTTCCTTGATTTCACATGGGGATTTGGATTGATAGTGAATGTGTGTTTTGTTAAGGCACTCCATACAAAAAGGTCTCTGACTCAAATCCCCCATGGACATTTTCCCCATAAAAAAATAATGATGTTCCTTTATTTCAAAGAAAAAAAACTCTAGCAATTGTAATTACTAGTTAGTATTATTAGTATAATGCCCAATGCAATGGCTACACATTATATAAATGATGCAAATACACTCATAATGAAACTAGTAGATCACACAATTTCATGAAATGGACATTCAAATTATTCCATACATGTTGATTTGGGAATTGACTAATATTTATTCCAATATGAAAGAATTTATCACAAAATTCGTTATTTATTAATAATTATGCATCACACAAATATTATTTATTTAAGATATGAAAATATAAATTTCACAAAATAAAATAATATATGACCTAAAATGTTTAGCATTTCAAGTTGGAAAATGAATTATTCACATCAAAAAACACTTATAAAATAATGATTTGGACAAAAGATTGAAGTAGCTATAATAATTGGGGAACTCTATCTTATGATTCATTTCTAAGGTTTTTTCTAACATTAGGTGTTTCTTAGATCAATAACATGTGAATATTCAACCTTACAGTTGATCTAGTATATAAATTACAACGTCGAACATAGGAAAATATTTCAATTCATTTCAAACCCATTCCACTTGGCAATCCAGGTGTAAAGATACTAAATATATACTAATAAGTTCTAACCCTTAGGGTACACTTTTACAAGAAAAGATCATATATGAAATTACTTCCATTACTACAAATTTACAGTAATTACCTTTCATTATTATCTTCAATACATTTTTCAGATATTTGAACAATTTTTGCTCTTCATATGTTAAATTTACATGAACAATAAGTGTAGGAAATTACCTATTTAAGAAGACAATGGAAGTAGAAAAATAAAATATAAAACAATATAAATAACTTCATATGTGTATATATATGTGTGTGTGTGTGTGTGTGTGTGTGTGTGTGTAATAATGGCGTAAATGTACATACTTCAACTTTATCATAAAGCTATTATAATATTTCAAGCTTTCTAAAACCCTAGCTACACTAGTGTTGTAGCTACTACAACCCCCTCCAAATTTTTCCTACTTTCAAAATTCTTAGCCTCCTATTGTACTGTGAAACATTGTCACAAGTTATTTAAGATGTTCCATGATTATTATTCATTTTTTTCCTAGCTGTTGAAGTTCCTTTTCAAGAAAACTCGAAGTGTCATCTTTTCTTAGAAGTTGTCTCAATGCACCTTTAAGAGGTAGTTCTAGTGAAATATATTGCATTAGTTCATCTCATATATCATAAAAGCATGCACTGAGTACACTTCCATGGCATAAAACACTTTCTCATTGTAGTTGACACTTGTGTTGTAAATTCATGTAGCGTAACTATCACACTTCGAGATAAGTGTCGTTTTATTGTTGTTTCAATGAATAGATGTTGATTTTGGGTATTGGGCATTTTTCTTTCATGTGTTTGAGGGTGTATGTGTATGTGATAATGTTAAGTACTTGTTGTATGCTCTTACTCTTACACCCTTGTCTCACTGGTCTCATATTTAGTGAAATCATTGGAGCTTTTCCTGTCATCTTGCGCAAGTTGGAAGCACACGGATTTCTCACCAAGTAATAAGCACATTGTACACTCCTAAGATTTAGTGATGACACCCTTACCTCCTAGAATTTCATACTATTTCATCTTGAGGATAACCTCCTTGTGCATTGAGAAACATTAGAGCATAGACACTCAAACCTTACCTTCTACACTTGCACACTACGCAGCCCTTGATCAACTCTGTCTTGTATTTTTCATTGTGCATTATTAATGTACAATAGGGTCATATATATACCCTTCAAGTGTTAACCTACACAATCCCTAGATGCTCCTCCTTAGTCATTGTGCATTGTGCAGTTACAATGCCTAAGATTATCACTCTTACTACTTGCAATCGCCCTATGTGTAATGCCTTGAGTAACCTTACCTTTGCTATGAACTACTCACTTTTAGTGGATAGTAGGGCCATCCTTCAACCCTTGTATTGGTAAACTACATAGTACCTAGATCCTCCTCCTCAACAACTATGAATTGTACATTCCCAGTGGGAAACCCTATCATCCCTGCATCCTGAAACTGTGTACTATGCCTAAGCATGGCTCCTCCTCCCTTACCATTGTGCACTGCACACTCTAGTGCCTAATCATTCACTTCTTTCATCTATATCCTATGCATTCTGCACTAGAAATCCTATTTCTCTCAGAACTTGCACATTTCCCATCACAGTCAATATCTTGAATGAACATAAGGTAGAATAGGTGATTTTAGGACTGATATTCTCTTTCCATGTGTGAGCTCCATTTTTAGTTACTTTCATCCTAACATGGTAGATAATTTTCAAGGAGGTCATCAAGGAAATATGCTAATACAACACTTATGGAGTTGAAACATAAATATACCATCATACAAAAGATAGAGGAACTCTAAAATATGACAGATGTATAGTGACTCATGATGATTTAGAATATCTCAATACCATGCTAAGACCCTTTGAGGGTGAAGATAAAATAAATTTTAGATCCATCATGAGGAGTTAAAGACACATCAATAGAGAAGATAACTTGACATCGACACATTACAACAAAGTCTCATGTTGCATGTCACCAAATGACCATTGACATAAACATGTATTTGCCACATTTTAGTTGAATGTAATTTTGTAATTATCAAAATCAGAAAAGTTTAAATGTGTGGAAACCCAAGGGTCACACATGGAATGTAAAGAGTTATTAAGAATTCCAAGATTCATGTAGGAACTCAAAAGTCACATGGGAACTCAAGAGTCATGAGGGAGGTCAAAAGTCATAAGGGAGATAAAAGGTCACCTCATTTGTTATAAATAAACCCTCATAGCTCAAGAAAAGGACTTTTCACCTTGGATTCTCAAGGTAGGCATAAGTGAGAAGATTATCCTTAGTTTGGAGGAAGTAGTGGCTTAACATTCCACTCTTGGGGCTAGTGTTGCATCGTTGTAATTGTGTATCTTGGAAATTTCAGTTAATGGTTTGAAGCTCTTGAAGCTAACACACTTTCATGCATATATTGTGAATGTTCTAAGATTATTGTTTCATTGTTTGTGGTGTACTTTTGTGTTTATATATATTAAGGGAAATTAAATATTTCATTGGCTTTAGTATACATCTTTGAATTGTGCATTTCTTTCTTTCATGGTCATTGTTTCATTGTGAACAATTTTACAAGATAATTAATGCTTTTTTTAGATAAATGTGTGTATATTTATTACGATAGTACTATTACTCTTCTTCTAAATACTCATTATTACTATTACTATTGAAATTGAGTGCTTCACAAGTCTAACTTACCTGGTTATCTCAAAAGTATATGCATACTCGTGTATGTTGTTTATTGTAGCCAAGACAAATATTTAAGATTATGGCAGTCAAGACTATGTCCTAAATGGGGCACCTACTCCAAATCATGTCAGGTCTACTTGGGACTTCATATTAGTGAGGCCACCTGTATGTTGGTGGTTTCCAGCGATGTCAAGATTTTAGCACTAGAAGGAGGGTCAATATTTATAAGGCTAATAACTCAACTCATTCATAAGAATAACCTTCCATTCAAGGTAGTAATTCTTTGAATCTGACTCCAACCCATATATTTGAGAAAGTAGAGTCATCTCACTAAGGTCCAAAGCATGCTTATAGGGTTACTTACAAGAAACTTTGGAGGATTTGGCCTATCACCCATTGCTTTAATAGAGTTTAATCAGATTACTCCTTGTTATGTATGTTCTTCCTCATAATAAATATTTGAAAGAGACAACCCACTATGGTGTTCTAGTTTCTTTGGTTTTGGATTTGGTTAATGCTACCCTTGATGATTTAGCTGAATCACTTGAAGAATATAATTATCAGGGGGATATTCCACCACCTATTGGGGAAAATATAGAAGGAGATAGGGAGAACATTCATTTTTCATATGATGAACTGACGAGGGACAATTTTTCATATGACGAATTGAATAGTAAAGAGGAAGAGTCTTCATAATCAGATAGTGAGGACAAAAGAGAATGAAGACGTGGATAAGTACCAATTGAGAATATGACAACATGTCGTTGCCAACCTAGAAAAGGAAAACAACTCATAGTAAGTAACAAAATACACATATTTCTTTTACATAATGAATGAAATTAATGGACATAATTTTCACTTACCTCAAGAAGACTGCACAAATCACTCACCATAATACTCCACAACCACCATAAGCCTATTATGTGATCTACACCATCAGCCTATGATTTCATTATCCTAATTAAAATATTCTGCCCCCAATGAACTATTCATTCAAACTTGTACCTAGTAAACTATATGAAATCTAAGCAAGAACAATGGGAGGTTCATTGAATCACATAATGTCCATAAAATCCCTCTTTCTATAATATTACGACAATATTTTAGAAATGTTTTAGGCCACGGGATGGAGTAGGTATGTTGAGAGACTATAAGGGTATGTTGATGTTATTTCCCTTGAAATTGTGCTCAGTTTCCAACATGATAGGTCTTTGGTAGTGGGAATAGTGGTCCAGGAAGATGAAAACCAGAGAAACAATATCTAGGCTACAACAAGTCAAAGAATGATCGAATTCTAGGAAGAATTTGAATCCATAACTGATGGAGTAGTTTCTTATGTCAGAAGAGGGGTTAGTAAATAACTAGAGTGGATTGGACAAAAGGTATCTACCAACACCCTAGATGTAGCTCTCATCATGTAGAGATAATTTAGACATCAGGAGTTCCATGGGGTCATATATTAGCACTGCTTGAGGCCATTAGATCACTTGAGGGATTAACAACTAGTTAACATACCCTTCTTCCTATTGAAGACACTCCAATATATGGCCACAAAAATTTAAAACTCTAGTTGGCTAAAGGGTTCCCTTTCGCATCATGGCTCAATCAAATTAATTATGGAGCATGCACTCCAAAGAGAATGTTTCATATGGAATGATGTTGTGCAAGCACCACATTTGGAAGTTGAAGCATCACTCATAGAATAAAAATTTGTTGGAACTCCACTAGAAGTTGCAACTATTACAACTCCACTAAAATATGCAGCTACTACAATCCCTAAGGAGGTACCTACTGCAACTCTTAAAGTAGGAGAAGTTGCTAAGTTGCAACCACAGGAAGAAAAATTCAAGGGAGGTCATGATAGTTATCTAGAGATCATTAGAAGCCAACCTCCAACAAGGAGACTAAGGAGAATGTCTAAGAGACCTACACTTTGCAAAAAATACCAAAAAATAAGAGTATAAAGTAAAAAAAGGAGGACATGGAACTAGCTTCTATAAAATAGGTCGAAACCCTTGTTGCAACACAAGAAGAAGCACAAGAGGAAACATAAGAAGATATAGCTCCTACAACACAAATATATTTAGAAGAGGTGCATGTTGTAGCATGGCCTGAACAAAACAATCTTGTCCCACCAAAGACTAAAGAAGAAGTGTATGCGGTTACACAGATTGATAAAGAAGTAACCCTTGTTAAAACAAAAGAGCTTGTACGGGAAATTTAAAAATCCAAAGATTGTATTGAGCCACAAAAGGTAGTAGAGATGGAGGAAGGAGAAAGTGAAGGCTCCACTACAAGGCAAGAACCAACATACGAAAAATGTAGGGATACTTTTCTAAAACATAAGAGGGAGGAAGGGTTATAACACTAAGTGTGGAAGAAAAAATACAAGAAGAAATAATAACTCCCTAGGCCACTAATATCTTTTAGATCCCAGGGAAGATATACAGGGCCAAAAAGAAGAATAAACCTGCAGGTACTCTATACTTCACTTCTTTACATTCATTTATTTTCTGGAACAACAAATATTGTTGGAATAAGGAATTGCTGAGGGGGGGCTGAATTAGTAATTTATCAGATGCTTTTATTTTTCTAGTATCCTTATAGTTGTTGGAAACAAACGATAATACTGAGAGGGGAGTTGAATTAGTAATTTATGAGATTATTTTATTTTTATAGCATTATTACAGTTGTTGGAAACAAATGATAATACTGAGAGGAGGGGTGAATCAGTATTAAGACTAATTTTAACTTTTTATGCAATTTACTTTTCTGATTCATACTTGGAAACCATCCATATAATGAGCAGCAATATAAAATCAGCATACAAGCGCACACCATGAACATCACACACATGAGACACATGGTTTTACATGGAAATGCTTTCATGAAAAAACCACCAAAGCTTTTTGTTTTTATTGATGCAATAAGCGCACCTACTCTACTACATCAATCTGTTTTGTGAGCACCCACTCACAGGAAGTGCCAAATCCCTTTGATTGTTTGCTAGCACCGACTAGCAAGAAGCACCAACTCCCTCTTTTTGTAGACACCTGTCGAGCTTACCAAAAAACCATGTGAGACACCGACCTCAATGATTTTTTACAAGAACTAAATTGTAGCTCCTTGGATTTTTGCAAGCCAAATTGCAGGAGGCACCAACCCCAAGCCTTGTCAAGAACCCACTAGAGATGGAAGCACCAATTTCTTGTATGCAAGCACCAACTCACACTAAAATATGAATTGCATGTTCTCTGTAATTGGTAGCCACTCTGCCTGATCTCACCTTTCTTCTCTACTCACTCTGTAGTAGCCCATTTATCTGCACAACAACAATCGCACATCGCAGTCCATGCAAATCTATCCTATGCTTTTCATCAAAAATCACTTATCTCTTGGCCTTTTTCTCTCCATAACATAGTCTCATCTCCTGGCCTTCTTTCTTTGCGCAGGCACCTTCGGCCTTTCTCGGAGCACAGGCACTTTCAGCCTTTCACATAGGGCACAAGAAACTTTGTCTTTACACATAGTGCACGAAAAATTTAGCCTTACTCAGCACAACTCTTGGGGTCTCTTGCCTTTGCATAGGCACTCTCATCATTTCTTTGCAGAACAAAATCTCTCTCAGCCTTACACAATAGTGTAGTCACCTAAAGATTTTCTTCTTAGCTCTTTGGCAACTATGATGCTTCCCCCCACATCACTCATCTGATATCCTGGGTTTTGTTCCTCTACTGCCCCTCGATTGATGATGCCACTCTGTACTGCATTCACACTCTGTGAGTGTACCTCAACATGGCCCTTCCATTCTTTTATTGCATATGAATTGGTCTCTACCACTAAATTAACCATGAGAATGTTCACTTGACTATTTTCTCCATTTTGAGAATTAATTATCAATCCACTTGCACACTCAAACCAAGCACGATCCTCTCTATGAATAAATCTCCTATCATTGAGGCTCTCGATTCTTATTCATGGTTTCACAGTACTTCGAAATGGCTTCTCTGTGGATCATTGTCCTTGTTGCCTTGTCTCGGAGTTTTCTATTGATCCATATGATTCCATGAACCAACTTTGCCAATCTTCATGTGTTCTATGGTGGTTGATTCATTCATCCATGTAACTCTTTGAGACGTGCATCAGAGCACAGAGATAGCTTGTCTCACCTCAAGGTAGACCCAACACTCTTTTCCGAAAATTGTGATCCTTGCTGCCTTGACCCAACGATATTTGAAAGTCGTAATTGATCATGACACCGAATCCTCTGCTCCTACATTCAACTTCACAGTTGTCGACCCATACACTCTTTAAATCCTTATACACTGGTGCAATATTCTAATCTTCTAATTGTTGACCTTCGATATGATGAGCTCCTTCTGCTTATCCCTTCTCGCAATTCTCACCATAGGACCGAGGGTTGTGACCTGCCACTTAGCCTTGAGATGTTAGAGAATTTTTTATCCTACTAGGGCCTATTTTCCCTTTGTTAAGTGCTTAACACCCTTGGTTCTTTAATTTCTTAACCATGCACTAGCCAAATATTGGAGCCCCTCTCATCAAAAGCTTTGAATCAGGGATTTAACTTTGGAGATGCGATATTCCCACTTCTGATATAGCCCATAGCTCTCGGTGCTTGACTCCAGTTCTACACCTTTAGTTCTTTGAGTTTTTACGACCGTGGTGCCAACCCAATATTAGAGCCCCCTTCTGAAGTTTTGATATCCTTAATCCTTCAATTTCTGACTTCAGATATGATGTCATCACTTCTTATCTTATCAATAATTTCCCATTAGACCACCCATTATGTTTGAATATGCTTGCCATGTATCCTGATGTACTGCCACATCATGCTGACATCAGTTGCCACTTGTCCCTTATTGTAGCCAATAAGATCCTAATTTTTCCTTATCAGAGCCAATCACATGTTGCCATGTGTCCTTATTAGAGCCAATCATATCCTACCATGTGTTCTACTAGAGGAGAGAGAAAATGGCTTGCCCGCCTTTGGTTTTGTGATGAAATCCTTTGTTAATCCTTTATCGGCATTCTCGACGAATTTTAACACTATCGGCACTTCACCCATATCGTAAATTTTAAAATGTTCTCACATTTAGAAGTTATGATTATCTGATCGCTAATGTGCCAATATGCTGACCTTCGATCATCGATGTGCTGATATGCACACGTTTATCTTACGATCTATGATATGTTCAATCATCAATATCTAATATGTTGATATTCCTTCCCACATAAGGCTTCAAATCCCTAAACTTTAGTAGGCCATAACTTTTGAACGAGGAATCCATTTTTGGACTTCTGCATATCGTTGGAAAGCTATTCTAGAGAAATTTCCAATGGAGAGGATCTGATATAGGCTTTGAGCCCATCTACTATGTCAAATATGGCTCCAAAATCTCTTCCACTCTTTTTCTCCTTGACGCTCTGGACATTTGAAATCACACTTAACATGGTGGTCCTTTGCATGAAGCCTGCAAATATCATGGACTTCCATCTAGTCCATGATTGCAATCATCATTTTATGGCTTCTCTAATAAGCCTACTACTATGATGATTTTCTACATGAATCTTATAGCTACCATAAGATTCCTCCTGGGCCATCACTGCCAAGATCTTCTACAACAAGAATCTAAGCTAGTCTGGTTGACATCAATGCCAATACTCCTACCAATACTTAGGCAATATCAACTACCCAACACATCTCCCTAGCATGATTGTTGTCATCAATGCCAACACACTTGCAAATTCCCTCGCTAGACCACTGGCGATCCAGACAATGCTAATTGTCCAACAATCCCCCCCTTTGACATTGATGGCAACACTCCATCCTTCTCTTCATGTGATGGCCAAACCTCATGCTGCTTTCACACATCTCATTGCATGAGACACTAATGGCTTGCTTTCTTATGCATAGGCCATAACAACTTCTTGACAATTCTCTACCATTTTGATATGAATGGAAAGGGGCTATAATCTGTCTTTCTATTCCCATGCAATCGCTTGGTTGTGAATACCATAGTCTAGCTGTTGAGATGTGCATACTGCTGCTCCAAAATTTGGGTATATTTGATATGCTCCCCCTGAAAATATATTGCCTCTTTATTGTCCTTCCAATTTTGGACACCTTATGGCTTCTTGTTGAGCAATCTCTTCACTAATTCCTCTTTTGTATCATAAAGATTGATACCCATTAAACTGCTCATGCTATTTTTTTTGTTGCAAATACAAATTAATGGTGATGGATTTAAGTTCACACTTCTTCTCTGATACTGCTGCTTTCGAGACTGTTCTCACATTTTTTAGCATCTCCACTTCTCCCCTTGAGATAATTCTCATACAATAGGGACTTCCTCTTGTACCAATTGCACCAAAGGAAATGATACAAATGGAGCATTGTACAAAGAAAACTTTAATATTTCTTTTGTCAGAAAGAAATGTCCATTTGCAGGTGAAGTTACTCAACCTGATCCCAACACAACCAATTGACATATCGATACCAATTGAGAGTTAAGGGACATGAAAATCTTGCACCAATTGTGTTTGATGAACACAAGATTGCTATGCATAATTAAACTTAAAACTTAAATGAAATAAGGATATTTCACCAAAGATGTAAACCTTTCATTTTCTCAACAATATTCCTTTCTAAGGCTGCCAATTGTTGCATGCTACTCCTTATCAAACCAGCTCCCCCCTAAACATATGCTCTTTGATCTCCCACAACATCTTTCTTGCCTCTTGCATTGGGACTAATCATGTGGGCCTAAATTGACTGTGAGATTCTTGTCATTCCATTGCACCCCATATTCTTCCCATAACATAATATATTGTTATGTAATCCTCATCTTGGTTTCACTCCTCCTTTCAAATGCTGATACGTTCAAAATAAATCAAATTATTCTTGTAATCGGCAATAAAACACATCCATACCTTCATTAATCAGATGCAAATTTCTGTTCATTCCTTTTAGCTTCCTGCATCTAACTTATTTGGCCTCCCTTGAGTCCATTATCTTCCTTCACCGAAGAGAAATAGAGGATTTACTCCCCCTGAGTAGATCATTCGCCTTCTTCTTCCAGACCTTTAATGGTCAGGTCCTGACAGAAGCATCACTCTCCAGCTTCTTCTTTACCCATATTTGGGATTCCTTTCGCCTGCACATAAATAGAGGAATATTCTCTTTCACCTCCTCATTCTTCACCCAAATCCTCTTGAATCCTTTCTGCCATACAAAGGGGTCCATCACATGGGTAAGAGGATCATTCTTCTGATTTCTTCGTCCTCATTTCATCTTGATCTTTTGACACGTAGCAGTGAAGACAAGTCTATATTTCTCAAATCCATTCTTTCTCCTTGTTTTCAAATCCCAAGTTGCTACATTTGCATGCATATGCTAAGAAGCATTCCATTTCTTCTCATTTCTGTAGCAAGCTCTCTTGTGCCCAAATTTTCCACAATTGTAGCATTTGATTTGGCCTAAGAATGAGGTAAAGGAGTTACTCCTTTTGGAAACATTCTTTCAAAAACTCCTATTGTGCCCATCATGCCTTCTTATAGCTATTTTGTGCATTCTAGGGTTATTTCTATCTAGCACATCTTGTTTCCTTGCATGCCATCTATGGTCTATGGCTATGATGTTATAAAGAAAGCAAGGATCCTCTCCTTGTCCTTGAAGAAGTTCATCCAAGGAAGCAGCAAATCATCCTCATTAAAAGAAGAAACCTTACCTATTGAAGAAAGGATTTTTTATCTAGAAGAAGATCATACAAGAGGGAGAACTAATACATCTTCTTCAACCATCATCAAAGTAATCAAGATGAAGATTTCATCTTCACTTGTCAAGCAAGTATATTTCATTATTTAATCAAAACAATATCAAGTATCTTGGCTTTTGCAAGAAAAAAAATATCTATGAAAAGGATTTTGATTACAGAGGTTACCTTTTCTTTGTAGGCTTTGTCCTTGAGTAGGAAAGGACCTTTGTTGGCTCTTCATGTGCCTCCCATGATAGTTTGCATTACTACCTTTCAATTTTTATTTCAGCTATCTAGCCCTCTTCTGTTGTACTACCAGCTTCTTAGCTTTCTGTTGTTGCATTTCCTTCTCTTGTTGCTTTTTCTTTCCATTTTGTTTTTGTTTTCCAACAAACTTTCTTTCTTTGTTGTTGTTGGAACCTTTGAGTCCCTGTACCTAGGACGTTGATCCTTCAACCTTTGCATTATTGGAGCTAGGTTTTTCCTTCAAACCCAAACTAGTCTTGATGAGAGGGAATATTTTCTTACCACAGATATCATCCAAGACTTTATTGCTCCACTCAAGATTATGATAATGATAAAACCCTTTATTTTAATTTTCTAAGTCATGTCTCAATAAGACTACTCCATTTTGTAGCCTCTCACAATAAGCTTCCTTCTTGCTTAGCTGATTGGTTAACTTTCTATTCAGTGTACTAGCCTCTTGTTGAGCATTTATATCAACTAATGTTTTTCTCAACCTTCCACTCTCAAGATCATAAATTTTTAGTTTCTCATCTTTCTTGTGATTTACCTCTAATAGGTCCTTGAGCTCCTTTAGAACAAAGATCAACTTCTTTCTAAAAAATGTCCTTTATTTTAGATCCTTTTCTTCACTAACAAAGGTGTTAGCTGAGTTACCGTGGAGATCTAAACCCATTTATGTGTCCATGGAGCCTTCCATGGGTCTAAGGGTTATCCCTTCCTCATCACTACCTAGAGTATTATTGGTTTCTCCTGTGGATGAGCACACCGGAAATATCTCTTCTTCCTCTGGGGATTCATCATTTTCTTATGCTGCTAAAGTGGGTCTATGTTCATTACAATTACTAGATGCGTAACTATATTTATCTTCAATTGATACACATGTACATCTAGATAATGAAAGAACTATCTCTTTTCATTTATCACACAGTAATAACTTACCTTCTGAGTAGCATGATCTCCCTTCTAAGACTTCTTCACCATCAACTCGAGCATGATGAGAAACAAATTCTGCATGTTTTGACTCATTGCTAGAGCAACAAGGTTCTTCATCCTTCTCTTGAGTCACATGGATATCTCCTTCATACATGCATTGTATTTTGTCCAACATTTCCTTTGTTGATTCACAATGACTCACTTTATCAACATCTGACTTAGATATCCCTTTCATGACAATCTTATGGGCTTCTTCATTCTTCTCACTCTTTTCTCCATTCAATATGGAGAGCCATATATAAACATCCAAGGCCATTAAATAGGTTACCATTCTAACCTTCTAGAGCTCATAGTCTAATCCATTTAAAAATGGAACTCCTTCTACTGCTAGGCAAACTCGATCAACCATTTTTTCCCTTTGATCTACCTTCTAGTGATTAAGATATTCCTGAAGGAATGTCACTTTGATACCAATTGTTGGAAACAAATGATCATTCCAAGATGGGGGGTTGGGGGGGGGTTAAATCAGTATTAAGGCTAATTTTAACTTTTTATGCCAATTTTATTTTATGATTCATACTTGGAAACCATCCATAATGAGCAGCAATATAAGATCAACATACAAGCACAGAATCATACACATGAGACACAAGGTTTTATGTGGAAACCCTTTCAGTAAAAAGCCACCAAAGATTGTTGTTGTTATTTATGTAAATAAGATCACCTACTTTATTACATCAATATGTTTTGTGAGCACCCACTCACAGGAAGCCCCAACTCCCTTTGATTGTTTTCTAGCAACCACTAGCAAGAAGCACCAACTCCCTCTTTACTATCCAGCTTACTAGAAGCACCATGTGAAGCGCTCACTTCACAGATTTTTTGCAAGCGCCAACTTGCATCTCCTTAGATTTTTGCAAGCCATCTTGCAAGAGGCACCAACCCCCAAGCCTTCTCAAGAACCGACTATATATAGAAGCACCAAATTCCTATATGCAGGCACCAACCCACACTCAAATATGAATTGTATGTTCTCTGTAATTGGAAACCACTCTTCCTGATCTCAGCTTTGTTCTTTGCTCACTCTGCACACTTTGCAGTGACCCACTGATTTTCTCAACATCATTCACTCATCACAGTCCACATAGCTCTATTCTCTGCTCTTCATCAGCAGTCACTCATCTCTCAGCCTTTTTCTCTCCATAACATAGGTTCACCTCTTGGCCTTCCTTATCTGCACAGGCACCTTCAGCGTTTCTCACAGCACAAGCACTTTCAACCTTTCACATAGCACACAGGTAACTTTTCCCTTACACACAACGCATAGGAAAATTCAGCCTTACTCACAACAACGCAACTCTCAAGGTCTCTTACCTCTATATAGGCACTCTCGACCTTTTTCTATATAAAATGATCTCTCTCAGCCTTACACGATACTGTACTCAAATAGAGCTTTTCTTTTTAGCTGTCTAGAAACTATGCTTGTTTCCCCCCACATCACTCATCCAAGCTCCTGGGTTTTGTTCCTATATTTCCCCCTGATCAATGCTACCACTCTATCCTTCATTCACACTATGTGATTATACCTCGCCATGGCCCTTCCATTATAATGTTGTGTTTGACTTGGTCTCTGCCACTGCATTAACCATGAGAATGGTCACTTGAATTTTTTCTCCATACTGATAATTAATTCTCATTCCACCTACACACTCCAACCAGGCTTAGTCCTCTCTATGAAAAACTCTCCTATCACTGAGGCTCTACATGCTTATTCATGGTTTCACAATATTTCAACATTCCTTCACTATGGATCATTGTCCTCGTTCCCTTGTCTTAGATTTTTTTTGTTGATCGATCTGACTCCATGAAACAACTCTATCCATCTTCATCTGTTTTATGGTAGCTAACCCATTGATCCACATAACTCACTAAGATGTGCATCAGAGAACAAAGATATATTGTCTCACCTCAAGGTAGACCCGACACTTTCCTGAAGATTGTGGTCCTTGCTGCCTTGGCCCAATTAACTTTGACATTCGCCATTAACCCATAGACCAACTCCTTTGCTCGTGCATTCAACTTTGCAACTGTCGACCCATATGCTCTTTAAATCCTTGTACTTCCTTATAGTAGTTATTATATATCATAATCTTCATAGTGGTGCAATATTCTAATATTCTGATTGCTAACCTCTGATATGAAAAGATCTTTCAGCTTAGCCCTTCCTGCATTTCTCACCATAGGACCAAGGTTCATGACCTGTCGCTTAGCCTTGAGGTGCTAGAACATATTTTATCCTGCGAGGGGTTATTTTTCCTTGTTAAGTGCTTAACACCCTTGGTTCTTTAAGTTCTTCTTGACCATGCGCTAGATAAATATTGGAACCACTCTGATCGGATGTTCCGAATCAAGGATTTAACTTTGGAGTTGTGATATTCCCACTTCTGACATAGCTCATATCTCTTGGTGCTCATCTCGAGCTCCACGCCTTTGGTTCTTTGAGTCATTGTGATGATGGTGCAAGCCCAATATTGGAGCCCCTTATCAGAACATTTTCAATAACCAATTGTTCTGAAGTTTTGATATGCTCATTTTACTGATCGCTGACTTCTGTATGACATCATCACTTCCACATGGCGACTCCTTAAAGGTGACACGTGTCATCTGCATATGGACCATTAGAGCACCCAATATGGTTTAATATTCCTACCATGTGTCCTATCATACTTCCACATCATGCTGATGTCAGCTGCCATTTGTCCCTTATCGTAGCAAATTAGATCCTTTCATTTGTCCTTATCGGAGCCAACCACATACTGCCATGTGTCCTTATCAAATCCAATCATATCCTACCATGTGTCCTGCTAGAGGAGAGAGAAAATGGCTCACCCACCTTTGTTTTTGCAATGAAATCCTTTTTTAATCCTTTATTGGCATTCCCAGTGACTTTTAACGTTATCGACGCTTCACCCATATCACAACTTTTAAAAGGTTCTCACATTCTGAAATTTTGATTCTTCGATCATTGATATGCCTGATCTCTGATAGTCGATGCTCTAATATACTGACCTTCGATTAGCGATTCACTGATATTCTAACCTTTGATCTTCTAATCTTCGATATGCTGGATCGCCAATCTCTAATATGTCGATATTACTTCTTACCTAAGGCTTCAAATCCCTAAACTTCAGCAGACCATAACTTTTGAACCAGGAATCCATTTCTAGACTTCCGAATATCATTAGAAACCTCTTCTAGAGAACTTTCCAATGAAGAGGGTA
This sequence comes from Pinus taeda, assembly GCA_000404065.3. Classification (NCBI taxonomy): domain Eukaryota; kingdom Viridiplantae; phylum Streptophyta; class Pinopsida; order Pinales; family Pinaceae; genus Pinus; species Pinus taeda. Next base: position 76,454 of record APFE031412309.1, on the reverse strand, counting down.
TGAAGTAGGCTTTGAGCCCATCTTCTACCTCTAATATGTCTCTGAACACTCTACCACTCTTCTTCACCTTGAATCTTTGGAAAACTAAAATCACACCCACCATGGTGGTCCTTTGCATGAAGCCTACAACTATCATGGACTTCCATCAACTCCATTACTGTAATCATCATTTTATGGCTTCTCTAATAAGCTCGTTGTTGTGATGATTTTCTACATGAAGCCTGCAACTACCATGAGATTCCTCCTGGGCCATCACTGCCAACACCTATTGCAACAAGCATCCAAGCTAGTCTGGTTGTCATCAATGCCAACACTCCTGCCAACATTTAGAATATGCCAAATTCCCAATACATCTCCCCAACATGACTATTGTCATCAATTCCAACACACTTGCATATGCCTTCACTAAGCCACTGGCCATCGAGATAATGCCAACTATCCAACAATAGTCCCTTTTTATATTTTGTTACTTGTGGGAGCAATTATTCATAGAGGAAGTTAACAGCAAGTTTAAACTTACATGTTCATAAAACAATCAGATGATCAACACACACACATGACACAATATTTTTCACGTGGAAACCCAAAGGGAAAAAACCCACCAAATTTGTTGTTTGTTTATGTTGTAATTTAAGCGTCTAATTAAGTAAATTTGTTTATTTGTGGGCACCCACTCAAAGGACGCATTGACCCCCTTTAATTAGCAAGCACGAACTTTCTGAGAAGCACAAAACTCTTTTGAATGTAGGCGTCAACCTTCTCTTGCCACAATTATATTATTTCATACAATTTTCAAATTGAAAACAAGGGCATATACATTACAAGTAAAATACCAAAATGATTGGTCTCAGACTCAACTTTTGCTCTCTATCCTCTATTGTTCCACTAAATCCCTTTGGTCTCATGCAACTATTCTTTACTCATTGCTCGCAACAACATCTCCTCAATGCTATGCCTTCTCTTGCATAGCCTCTCTGCTGCAACTAGCTCAGTTCAACTCACATTATTCTTTTTGTTATCACTTAGGGAAAACCCTGGCTGTGGGAAAAACCCTAATATAACCTTAAACCTCTTTTAGGTTGAAATTTGGCCCTCCAACCTAGAGTGGGATCTCTCTGTAAAACTCAACTACTCTATGGTCATGGTAGTAGAAGGTTTTCTGCAATTGAGTTTAGGTGGCCATATTTAGATCTAGGGATGAAATTGGTTGGGTGTTTTTCAAAAAATAACATTGGGCATGGAGTCTTGTTATTAAAGAAATTAAATTACAGATCCAATGAGCAAGTTGTAAAAAGCATGAAAGGAACAATTCCTTTGACTGTTCGAGAAATTAGAAGAAAGAGGAACAAGAAGGAAAAATAGTTTATAAATGACTGGAGCAAAAAATACTAATGTTTGATAATAATAGAGAGGAACATAAATGAAATCCTTAGAAACTAACATTCTCAGAGTCCATGGAGAAAGTTTGCATAAGAAGGAAGTACTGATAGAGAAATGCAACACGTGAGTTTCTTACAAACTGCAAATTAAAAACTGTAAATATATTCAAGATTTCTCAAACATATCAAACTCAAAATATGTTTTTCAATTAAATTCCAACCCTTCTTCATTATTCATAAACTTTTATATAATACTTACATAACTTTTTCACAATAGCAGTCACCATATTAATTACAATAATATGAGATATCGTAAATATCTTTCAAGTTCATGCATGTAAAATATAAAACAAAAAAAAAAAAAAATTCTTTCCCAAAATAACTAAAGGAAAATATGTTGATGTTTAGGTAAAGCAAAATATCTTGTTAAAATACCTCCCATGGAAATTTAATAGGTCCATAAATGATAGCTTTGCATCCTAGCTAGAAAAATGCGTCCCTCTACAAATCAGGCCCAAAAATCCTCCAAAAACTAATTTTCTATTCATCCTAGTTTTATTCATCTCTGATAAAAAAAAATTGATAATGTATATGTCAAATTTATTGGTTTTTGTTTACAACTTTCACTAACAGACTAACTGCCAGCATTTTCATGTTTTCCTATTTTCAAAATTGCTAACAACTAGGAGGTCAACATTTTCACTTGTTTGAATACTCCTGACAACGGAGATGTTAGTGCCCCTTCTTCTCTCCCAAATTGTTGACAAGAATACTGTCGGCCTTTTCCATGTATCATTTTTCCATCAACCGACACACGTAATTTTCACCCCAAAATAGTTGACAGTGGCTCTGTCAACCTTATAAAAAATTATGACAATGGGGATTTCAACTCTCCCAAATATTATGTTGCATGCAAAATCTATAAGGTTGATTCTCAGTGATAAAGTGAAAACCCTTCTTCATAAGATAGGTAGGAAAACAATCTAAGTTTAATACCTAAGCATCTTAGCTGAGGGTACTAGCAATCTTGATCACTACATTTACCTTCTCCAATCTCTTATTTTTACTTTGCCTTGTTTCCATGGGTCCCTTTTTCATAGTTTCTCTGCTTTGGCTCTTCCTAGAGCCTATAGACTTCTTCTTCATGTTAATAATAAGGTCCTTCAATGGCATGTTTTCAAAGTCAATCACCTCCTCAGCCAACTCCGGGTTATTTCTGAGTTTGATATTGTATCTTAACTGATTAGTTGGCTTGGTATGTCTATTTCATGCTTCAATACCTTAAGCAGTGGCTCCTCCTCTTTTCTTTCCACATTTGATTCTTTTCCCTTAGGGTCCTCTGTTTTAGCTGTGTCCATTAGGGAAGTTTTGAAGGGTGGAGTTGTAGCATGGGAACAATCAACATCTATTGGTGGGTACACATGGGGTACAAGTTCTGATTTATAATGATAGGAACTTTTCCTCTGGTAAACCTTAGGGATCTTTAGACCATATGAGGTATATGGAACTCCTAGGTTTTCTTGGCTGGGAGGGGGCTCAATGGGAGCATGAAATTTTGCTTTCTTCCCATTATTGGTATTCTAATGTTTGCCTCTTCTTCTCTTAATGGGTTGAGGTTGAAAACCTCCCTAGAAAATGAAATGACTCCAAGTCCTTCCTATCTTGGCTAGTTGGTTTTCTATTATCAATTTTATTAGGGTTTTTGCTATATAAAATGAGAGGAAGTATTAGTATGGTCCCCAAACCTAGCTAACATATGTTTATGGCTCTCTAACAAATAAAAACATGGATTGATCCTAATTTGACCAGGAAGATGAGTGAGAAAGTAAAAATTGTAAAGGTTTACTCGATTATACTAACCTTCATATGCAAAAAATTGCTGACATAGGCATAGGGGAACATGCCATTGGTCCTACAACCACTCCTTTCAAACTCCAGGCTTGCAATTTTTCCCTCTGAATTCTTCTTTTAAGAAGCAGGGGATATTAATCCATGTCATCATGTGACTGTGAAATATTTTCTCACCATCCACTAGTAAGGTCATGGCCTCAAATATGGTTTTCTCTGTAACTACAAAATACAAACCTCCCACCTCCACATGGTTCCCATTGAACTCCTATGTAAAATACTGAGCCACAAGGTTGTGGTAGTTAGAACAACAATGGATGAATTCGCTCCATCCTGTCTGCTAAAACAACTGAAGAATCTTGGGATAAATGTCCAACAAATATGATGCTTTAGGCTTAGACCGGTTCATTTTAAGCCCTCTCCCCATTTTCCTACATGGTATTCCCTAGATTTGATCCTGAAACCTTATAAACAAAGTATATCCCAATGCCAAGTGTAAAGGGTCCTGAAATAACATCAACCAATTACTTATGGCACCGACTGAGATAACTTAACATATGGTTGAGGTAAAACAGGTGGTGAGTGAATAATCACATCATTCCAGGTTATTATTATGAATAAAATTTGCATCATATGATAATATTATGTTAAACTACCTTTCATTGATTACAACAGATGAAACAATGCTTAACCTAATATTTTGACCCTTTCAAAATAGTTGTAGGCATGTTTAATCGAAAATGGTAACGCTGAAGTGGTCAACATAATCATCAATTTTTAAATTTGAAAACTGGTTTTGGAATTGACTATTGGCTTGCTAGCCAAAATGAAAAATGTTGCTACTCTTGTTGTCAGTGAATTCCTTCACATGACCATATTGGATTTCCAAAACGCTAATAGCCCCACTGTAAAAAAAATTCCCTGTTTATTACAATTTAAATGCTGACACTGCAACTGTCAACATTTTTAATTTTTTTTTTAAAGGAAGTCTATTGTGATAACAACTCACTCCACGGAGATGTTGTTGATCAATGACTACAGCAATAACTCCCCATAGACCATTTTCCTCATCCATTACAAACACTAGTTTAAAACAAAGCTGACTCAAAAATAAGGACTTCATCTTTTTAAGAGATGATTTTACAAACTCTAAACTTGAAAAAACATAATTTTTCTAGAAATGAAAAAAATATGATGAATAATAATAGAACCTCGGGGCCTTCACTTTGGGCTTCAAGTCCTTTAGAATATTCATCCACACCTATAGTCTATTTTTCTAAATATATGGATATGTACGATTGAACTTGAAAATCATGATGTGTTTAGGAGATATAATGCTTCAGGAAATGTCCATTGGCTCGACCTCTTGGCAAAAATTCTCTTTGTGGACCTCCTAAGATGAAACTATTTTTACCCAGAAAGTTGTAATTCTTATGGTCCTTTCCAAACGTTCTGAAACTTCCCGTGTTTACTCGTATCCTCAATGCGGGCATTCCATTTTAAAACTAGGTCTTGGAATTTGAAGTCACCTTATTTAGTTTTTCTGTCAAAAACTTTCTTAATCTTATCTCGTACTTCGTGAGATTTTTCATACACCATTTCTCTAGTTTCTTGCACTTCAATTAGCTGATTTATCCTTCCCTGTAGTTAATTTGGTTCTTCTCCCAACTCTTGCAAATATTTTTGGGAAAAATACTAAGAGGGAAGGGAGGGGGGGTGAATCAGTATTTTCAAATCATAAACTTTTCAATTTCATTTCCTAATTTTTTTACGTGACTTTACTGAAGGGAACCTACGTGTGTATGTGATTGTTCTTAAGAAAACTAGCGTATATCCAGAAAACATATGTTTCAGTTAATTCAACATCTATTTATCTTGAGTTAGTGCATCAGTTCTTTATTAAAAATTAGATAGACAATAACCATTTTCAATAAGAACAAAATAAACCATCACACATAAGCAACACACATGAGCACCAAGATTTAAGGTGGAAACCCAATGTGGGAAAAAGCCACATGCTATTGTTGCCTCTATCTTATTTGTAATATAAATAAAAGCTTTTACAATCTTGTAATGGCACATACTCAAAATTTTGGCTTGATGGGGCCTCAGCAAGGTTCAATGTTAGCTACGCCAACCAACAAAACCCTAACTGTTGGCCCTTTCACCAACAACCCACGTAGAGTAGGCTGCAGTCTCACACAAAGCAGTATTGGGGGATGACAGAACCAGCTTTCTGCACCCAAAGGTCAATGTGATAGGCTCCTATGGTTCTCAGGGCTTATTTCTATCTTCGCGAACCTTAACTCTTCAAAAACAGATAATTATACTAATGTACTTAAACAACTTCCAGATCTTTGTGAAGGATTTTAAACATTCATAACATGCATAAATAGTATTGATCTATTAATTTCACGCACCAAATACACATTAATTCATATAAGTTGCAACATAGAGAGAAAATATAGGAACTTGTAGAAGTAAGAAATAATACACAGATGCCCAATAATTGGCTCGACATTATCTTTATTAGATATGATAATTCAAGTACAAACCTCTTTGCCCTACACACACAGCTGCAAGGGCCTACACATTCAACCTGCGGACTTACCAAGGTCTTTGCACACTCAGCTCCAGGATCCTTCCCCTTCGCCTAAGTATAGGAAAGAAACATTTCCTGCCTTAGCTCACTTGCCCTTACAAAGATTTATATCTATTATATTATCCCTTCGACTCGCTGTCACTCTTTTATTTATAGATTTTCTTTTACAATACCATGGCCCGCGGACCATGGGAGGGTCTCAAAACCTTCCTATCATCTACCCACCTAAGGGAATAAATCCCCTTTGAATCTGACTAGATTTTCACTCTACTTCCAAATTTCGTGGAGACTTTACATCTTTACAACAATGAATTAAAAAATTTATCAAAATTTACCCCAGGGATCCCTTCCCAACAGGCCCTCAACACAATTTGGTGACTCATCCTCGAGTCACTCACCTGGCACTGCAATATTATCCTGGAGTTTGTGGAACTCCAACTTTAGAACCTACAAATCAGCTATGCCCTGCATATCTGCCTATTGTACTTCCTTGAAGAGCTTATTTGTAGTAGCCTTCTACTGGGAGGCCCATTCTCGTTTGAGTTTCTTGGATTCCCTTTAACTTATTCTGAACAGAAAGAGTGAGTTGGTTGGCTTCCTCCATGAAGGTTGTGTTCTAGACCTTATGATGGCCTCTTTTCGGTGCATCTCTTCAATTTCCATATGTAGTTTCTTGCCTTTCTGTAAGCGTACAAACCTCTGGACTGGCACCAAAGTGCACACAGTCAACCTTATTTCATCAAACTACTGTTTCTTCTCCCTAAGGTCAATGCCAATCATTTGCTACATAGGGTCCTCCTCCATAGATGTCCAAAGCTCCATGGCCTGCTCAAAAATTGATGCAGTCCTTGACTGCTGCATATAATGTGGCCATTCCTTCCTTGATCGCTACTCCACATTGTTCCCAGATCTCTGGCGGATTTTTTTGGTTGGAGCTTCAATTACAAATTTCAAATATGAAGTTGTAGTTTAAATCGTACTCGATTGATTTCATCCTTTGACTCCCTGACATTCATAGCCAACTTTTGTATCTTTTCTGTTGATTCTACTTCTGTTAGAATGTTGAGCTCTAGCAGAGAATTACATGCCTATGTAATTGCTTCTTCGAGGTGCTGGTTGTACATGGCCATTTCTTCTTTCTCATTCAGTGCCCCCACCTTCTCTGTGAAGATCTGCTGGTTGTTGGTTTTGACTTCAGTGATCACCAATAACGCACGCTGCTCCCTAACCCTTAGGTCGTCGGACACACCTTGATGCAATTTGTGGAGGGTCTGGATAGGGAGTGTCATGAGATTGACACCAAGATCCTTGATCTATGATAGTTTGGTGTTTTCTTCCTCTGACTAGGCACGCAGGGCCCCCTCCGACAACTGAATCAGTCAAAGATCCAAAGTTCTGTTGGTGTCGAGGACTGTCACACTTTCTTTCTATATGCTCACTTGACCAACACTCGCTTCTAGTCTCATTGCCTCGATCTGTTGTTTGTGCAGATCCTTCTGCACATTTCCTAGTGCTTCCTGGTAATGCTACTCGAATTGGGTCCATGACTCTATCGTTGTATCCCAGACTCGGTTTCCAATCTCGTCTAATTGCCCCCCAGTGAGTACTATCGAATCCACCTAGGAGAATCTCGTGGACTTCTTCTTCTTTCGCAGCCCAGAGGTTTTTTATTACATTCTTTTTCTGACCACGAAGGGGGTTCCCTACTCGGTGCCCCCACCTCCTTTGATCTCTGACTCCTCCTAGTCCTGAGTATGCTGGAAGTTAGAATCCTCAACCTCTATTGCAATGTCGTTGTCCACCCATTCTTTGTCAGTAGCTGCCTTAGTAGAAGCTTCCTTGGAAAGTTTCTTACTTCTACTGTGCATCTTTCTCCCGAGTTGTAGCCTGCTCTACCTCCTCTTTTTATGCTATTGCGGTCTACGCAAAGGTACTTTCCCCGACCTTTCTTGTTTCTGCACCTGGATCTAATGGAACCAGCTAGTCCCTTGTCCATTTAGAAATGATCTCCTGTACATCTTCCTCACTCATAAGGTATGGAAACTTATACCATGCCTTCTTTGGATCCCCTCTCGTGTAGATAGAAACATTGTGAAAATTCACCTCCAATTCAGCTTAAGGCTCCAATTTTTCATATAGAGTTGGTGACATTCACGGTCTTTGTCTGATCACCATGTGGAGATCTATCCCCACAAGCACCCAAAAATTCTTGGTATCCATGGCCCGTGATGCATCTTTGGTTGCCTAGAGTGAAGTGAACTTCGCTACCTCTAGAAGGTCTGGGTCTTACGGAGGAAACAGGATATTCTCTGGCATCCTCCATTCTGCCAATGCTATCAACAATAATAACCAGGCATAATGGAATGCCTTTCCATCATCCTAGGCTTTGCGATAGTTTACCAAAAAATATTTACAGTGGTACTAAGCTCAAATGTACTCAACTCCTTTAGCACATTGTGCAGCTAATGAAATCATCGATGTCGGGACTTCATCCACGTGACACTTCCACATAATATTGCATGCAAATATCTGCACAACGAACTGCATCACTTTGTCTGCGAGTTTTTTTTCCTTTGATTTACCTCCAAATGCCTCTGCTAGATCCTCACCTTGATAGGGCAGCATGGTAATCCGGTGGATCAACATGTCAATCATAGGGATGGGTTCTCCCAGCCATAGACACCCATCATTCACCAGTATGAGTAATTGTCTAACACACCTGGTGTTAAAGATTATGCGGCTAAAATGAGGCACCCAAAGCATGTTCAATAGGCCCATTTTCTCAATTCCCACGACGCACTTCATCGGCTCCATTTGCATTACTCCGGTTTCCTCACAGTAGATTTTCGCCAAATATTTATTCTGCGCAAGATGAGGGAACTTATCATGGTCTTCCAAGTCCCAATCCTCCAATTTGAGCGATAGAATGGGCCCAAATCACGTGCCCTCAAACACCACCTTCTCTAGCAACAATGGTGTAGAGACCATGAATTTGGCATTGTTCGTATCTTTAGGCACCTTGGCTTCGCCCTACTGCAATGGGATGTACTTTGGGAGCTGATTCATAGGCTCACCCTCTTCAGCATCCATCTCCTCAAGGCTTCTATGAAGTTCCTCTTCATCTAAGTCAAGGGGCTCATGTGGCTGCTATGGTTTTTTCATTTTCTCCTTCTCGAGGATTTCTGTGGGGATTTTTCATGGTGACTGTATCACCGAAACTTGTTGCGGCTTCTTTTTTCTTTTTATCAGTAGCATAAGCCTTAGGTATAGGAGACCTAGGCACCGAGACTCTTGTAGGAACAAGGGGTGGTACTTTAGTGGAGGGTATAGCTTTAGATGGCACATCTACTATTTTGGGGGGAGTGGTTGTCATTCTCTCAAAGATGATCTCTTAGCACTGCTCAGGTAAGCTGGTGAATTCTGGTCATGCTAAAATGTATTCCCAAATCTTCTGAGACATAGTTAAATCTCTCTGGCAGCAAAGATTAAGGAAAATTCATTGAGAAAACATGTTCGAATGCTAGTTAGCCTACTAGATTTATAGGTGATTTTGGATTCAAATCCAACCATTCCCTCCAATTTTCTATCATTAATGCATCTTTGGTGGTAGATTTCTAAAGATTTTCCTGATAAATGCGCCCTCCCCTCTCCTCCTAATGGAATTTTTTCCATCTAATTAGCTACAGTGTACCCAACAGCTATTTTTCGACCCAACTACGCGACACCAACCTCCATGGCGTAACTCCCTTTGGCGCCCTACTTTCTTCCATCGCATGACCTCCTTACTACGTCTTTCCAATTTTCTAGCAGTGTATTTTATAGTCCCATACTTCCTTGCAGCTTCTTGGAGTACTAAGACTATGTTTCCATCATATAGTCATTGCGTAGAGGTGGGATCCCCCTTGTACAACTTCAATTGACTGCCATTGACTCTTCCTGAAAACAATTCCCCTTTCAGCTTTGCGAGCTAGACGGTGCCACCATGTGTAATTTCCCTTACCACATAGGGTCCAAGCCAATGCATTTTAAACTTTCTCGGAAATTTCGTAAACTTGCTACCATATAACAAGACTAAATCATTGACCTTGAAGGTGTGTTACTTTATAGGTCAATCCTGCCATGCCTTTCGGTGCTCTTTTTGCACTTGTTGGTGATATCCTACCAAGAAACGATCCTCTTCCAACTCCATTAGCTACATGTGGCACTCCTCTATAGTCTTTTGATTAGCCATATCAGCCAGTGCCGCAATGCATAGACTTGGCACAATATATTCCATGGGCATCATCTCCTCCTGCCCATAAACCAATCTGAAAGGGGTTTTCCCTATCATTTTTTTACACATATTTCTATATGTTCACAGGATTACTGGTATGCGTACATCCCAGTCATTTCGCTTTGCATTGCAAACCTTCGTTAGAGCAATATCCAGAATTTTGTTGAAGGTTTCAACCACATTATTAGCTTGAGGATGATAGGGCATACTTTTCTAATGATAGACATGGAATTCTTCAAGAAGCGCAACAATCATTTCATTTAAGAAGTTGGTACCCCTATCACTCATTAATATCCTAGGATATTCAATTCAGGACAGAATATACTCAAAGATAAACTTTATAGTGGTGGTTGCACTACAGTCCTTTATAGGCTGCACTTCTGCCCATTGTGTTAAGTATTCATTTTTTTTAATAATATATTGTGCTCCAACCTTTTTCCCTAGTGGCTAGATCGGACCTACAAAATCAATTTCCCACTTATCAAATGCCTGTAAATTGGTATGTGGATTCAAGGCAATGCATCCCCCCATGATGGTCTCCACTTCCTTTGGAAAGCATTGCACACCCTACAATATTCTTTTGTATCCTTATGCACCATTGACCACCAAAGTCCTGCATGTAGGAGCTTCTACATGATCGCCCTTCCTGCATAGTGGCCTCCTTCCACTCCTCCATGTGCTTCTGCGAGGATGCTTGATCATTCAAACTTTGGGACATATTGGCATGGTATCTCATCGTAGTCCATTTTATATAGGTGTCCAGCGATCACAGAAAAATTCGCCACGCAGACCACCAATTCCTCCTTTTGTTGCATAGAATATCCTTCTGGGGTTGTAGTAGTTGTTAAAAATTGGATTATGTCATGAAAGTGATTGTCTGCAACACGAACAACAAAGATATGTGCATTAGGCAACCCTTCTTCCAAACTTGTAGGATTTTCGCCAGATTCAATCTAGGAGAAATGATTAAGACCAACATTTAATCATCTAGGCTTCATAGTTACCTCAAAATCATACTCTTGAAGGAGCAACAACCATCTGCATATCTTCCCCCCCCAACAAAGGCTTATTGACCAAGTATTTTAGATTAGAATGGTCTGTATACATCTTAAAGTGCATGACTAATAGATAGCGTTATAATTTTTGTAGCACATATACCATTGCTATTCCTTCATGCTCTGTAGTCGAGTAGTTATTCTCCACTTTAGACAACTTCCTAGTCATGAATGTTATAGGATGATCAATATCACCTTCACTTGGTTGGGTCAGCACCGCACCTAGCACAATATAAGAAGCATCCACATGCACATGAAACTCCCTTTTCCAATCAATGAATACTAGAATTTGCGTGAGGACCATTTTTTCTTCAAAATATCTAAATTTTTCTAACACTCTTCATCCCAGCAAAACATCACATCTTTCTTCAATAGTTTCTCCATTGGCACAGTGATTTGCACATATGTCTTAATAAACTTTCTATAATATCCTGTATGGCCAAGTGTCACACACAGTTCTTTTACATTCTTTAGGGCATCCAAAATGACAATAACTACTATCTTTGTAGGATCTACCATCAATCCCTCCTTGAAAACCACATGACCTAGCAATATTCCATAAGGGACATAGAAAATGCATTTCTTCAAATTCAGGGCTATCTGATGTCTCCGACAAGTATCCAACATAAGGTGCAGACTTGCAACATGAAACTTTATGAACCCAAAAATAGTCCAATCATCAAAGTATACTTCTAAGAACTTATGGATCAATTCCTTAAAAGTTGCAATTATTACTCGTGAGAAGATCGCAAGTGCAGTCTTTAGTCCAAATGGCATTATCATATATTGAAAACATCCTCGCTTCATTGCGAAGGTGGTCTTGCTATGATCCTCCAGAGTGATCTTAATATGATGGTACCGGTTTCATAGGCATTCTAAAGTTCACAGCCTTAATTTCTTGGAGTGCTTCATCAATACATTCAAAGGCATCCTCAAAGCTTAAGGTTAATAAGAAACTCTCCTTGAGGATATCCCCTTTATATGTCCCATGGCATAGCTTTTTTTCTAGGTACCAATTCATTGTAATGGTATCCAAACTGTGAAAAAATATGTGCACCCATTCAGGCTGAGGTTCCTCTCCCCAAACTTTAGTCCATTGCGCTAGATGTTCCCATGGATCATCTTTTCTAGTGTATTTCTTCGTCATATGGTTGTTAGCATACCTGAACCTCAGTTTCATCATTCTCCTATATTCTTTCCAATCAGTGAAGCTATCCTTATGTGTACCCCACCAACGGGCAGGCATAGCTCACAACGTTAGATCTAGTGCCTGGAATCGATGTGCTTATGGCACCTCCCTTTCAAATTTATCCGAAAACAAATTAACATCATGTAAGCCATCATAATGAGGAATATTTCTTACCTCTGTGGATACGCATCGAAGAGATTTGGTCAACATGTTGTAGAGCAATTGAGAGGCTTCATGTAATCTGTTCTACCAATGTTCAAGCTCTTTTGTAGAATTTTAGGTGCAGGAGCTATCTCTATCCCATGTAATTCACCCATCTATTGTAGGATTGATGCAGTCCTCATCATGTGTAGTGATCTTATATATCTTATCAAGATTGTCCTCCTCTTCATAATCATGGACTGGTTCCATGTATCACGCACCTTTAGATGGATCTAAGGGAACAATTACCTGGAGTTCTTTCCTCTCAAATATCATTATGCATTTCTTAAGATTAATGACTGCATCCATATAAAAGGCCCAATCAATGACTAATAGTGTAGGATAAGGATTAATGTATCATCCATTATCTCGATCACTTCAAAATTAGCCAAAGCGCCTGCTCCTCCAATATCCACCATTACCTGATATAGTACCCTATAGGAATGATTTTATGTTGATTGGACATGCGAATCTAGATAGGACACCACTACAGTATAGGTCTCCCCATTCTTTCCCATGCTTGTTTAGGGAGTACATTCGCATTTGATCCTAGATCAAGAATTACCTACTCCATTTCGTACTCTCTGATCTGTGTTGTTAGCCTCATCTCACAACATGTTCGTTACTTGATTTTGCCCATTTTTCTTACAATGTGCTATTTTGGAGGAGGCTTGACCTTGCCTGTACAATTATCAATTAACACTTGAAGTCCTTCGATCATGTTTCTATCCCATAATAGCTTCATACATGTCTTTGGGAAGGTAGCTAATAGTGAAGGATCTACGTCTTGTGCTTCATTGGTTCAGCCAGACTTCTCCTAACTTTCTCAGGTAGAGGCTTCATTGAAGCTATTTTTAGCTTCCATAAATGTTTATTTAGCCTGGTTTAGGTCGAATCCAACTTCCTTCTCTGCAGCCTTGCGTACTCATCCTTTACTTTTCGATTGTTTCCCCTTATCTTCTCCTATGGTGATACCACTGTGCGTTATTACGTTAATGCTAGGATCTTCTTCGCAGCACTCTGTGCTCATCATCTGAATGTTCTACATAAGTCTTTTCATCTTCTTCTCCTACACCTTGGCTACTGGTACCAGGAAATCTGCGATAACATGATCAAACTGTCAGTAATACTTGAAGGAGGGATGCATTGGGTTCTGACAGTCGTGCATAAAATGGCCTGCTTCTCCACAATTATAACATATTATTTGGCTGCAACCCCTTCTAGCCCCACCTCCTCATCCTCTTCCTTAGCCCTAGAATCCTTAGTGCACTATACCTATGCCTTGATCCTGAGGCTGATTTTCCATCTACATTCTATATGTAGGGGTTTGCTCCATCATTAGTTCGTAGCTTTGGAAATTGCATTCATCATGCCCAACCGATTTATAGAGAGTACAAAATAATTGTTGTGGTGTTTTCACAAATTTCTGTAGGAGATGATAGTTATTAGTTGTGTGCTTCCTAGCTACTTGTCAGACAACACACCATAAGGGTACTCCCATGATCAGTCTAGAGATGTTTTCCAGTTTCAAAGGAACATGACCTCGCCAAATGAGGTAGTTATGATAAATAGGACAATGGTCCTTGTCATGACACTAGCCCTTACAATTCAAGCACCAAAATTCTGCGCGCACCTTAGGATGCACTTCGTTTCCCTTCTTTAGGCTCTGCAATTCCATGTCCAGGCTTGCCAGCTGTGACTAAATATGTTGTACCCCTGTGTTCATATCCTGTACTAGTGAAGCTTCTAATCTCATAGAGATCTCCACTGCTTCTGCTTGCATTACTATTTTCTGCTATGAAAATGGCACTCTCAAATGTGGTAGGAGCGAAGCAATATACCAATCTCTATGCTAAGCATATATAATTTTCATATTAGCCTACTGAATTAGACATTTTAATCTTTGATCAAGGTCCCACGTAGACTCATTTACCCTTTTTTGAATCTCCCTGAACTCTATTATAGACTGAGATTGATATTTGGGCTTCTTCAATTAACTATTCAACACTTGTTGGGTCTCTATCACAGTCGAAGTGGGCCTATCTGTGAAAAATTGATGTACCAGCTCAACGCTTTCACTAGCTGCGCTTTCTTCATATTATCATCAGTGAATTGTTTTACCATCCATACGGCATCTATAGTAAACCAAAATTGTTTAGGGTCTTCAATCCACACCTTTAAACAGAGGAAACTTCATTGTATTCTCCATTTTAAAATATGGGGGCAGGGACGGAGGTAGAGGTGGAGGTGTAGGTGTAGCTATGTGAGGTAGAGGTGGAGGTGGAGTTGGATTCGATGGATGAGGGATTTGTGTGAAACCATGACTTACAAGATATAGCACACTTCATGGTGTTCCCAGAATATTACCTTCTTTGTCACTATCAGAAGATCCTGATAGAAGACTGTATTCAGAGCTCAATTCTTCATTTTTCTAAATGCTCTTCCACTTCGTGTAGTCCCAAACATAAATTTAAAGGCATAACCTGATTTTCACACAATAATATCTTAATCCAAGTCTTAAGAGATTTTAGGTACTTACTTCTTGGTCCTATAAAGAACCTACACTATGCTTCTCTATAACTAACTAATGTATCAATCATGAATTTAGTGATGAATCCTCCCAGAGTATAATCGATCCAATGGTCGATGACCCACGTGATTTTATTTTATGAAGCCTCCAAGCACTTCACTAGTTCTAGGGTCCACACAATGGGGTTTTCAATCTTCCACATACCCTAACTATCTGCTAATTTGGATAACCACTCATGCAATTCACAGGGGAAAGAGAAGAATAATATGTCGTGTTTCTTTGTATATAGGTATTTATTCAGCCACTCTTCCTTCGAAAAGAATGGATTTTTGTTCTCCTGAGCTGCAAATGCATGCAATTTCTGATCGACGTACTTCCCAATTTCTTTCTTAGTGTAGAACAACTTATCACACATCCCTTCAGCAAGATCACAATCCCAGAAAAATAACCATTTGTTGGCTTGATGGGGCCTAACCCAAGTTCAATTTTAGTTACACCAACCAACAAACCCTAATTGATGGCCCTTTCGATAACAGCCTGCGTAGCACGGGATGAATTCTCACCCCAAGCAGTATTGGGGGATGACAAAACCAGGGTTCTGAATCCAAAGGTCAATGTGATAGGTTCCTGTGGTTCCCACGGCTTATTTCTATCTTCGTGAACCTTAACCCTTCCGAAAAAAATGATTATGGTAATATACTTATGTTGGCATTATGGCTAAAGTGTTGTCCTTGATCGCAACCCATTCAGGTGATAGATCACAGTACTTCAAGTCAGCAACAGAGATTGATGATTAGCTATCAAATATTGAAGAAAATAAGGGGTACGCAGGTACACCTTACATAAGGTGCGTACACGCAGGTCGGTGTTACATAAAGTGCGTACATACCCGCAGTTATCCCGTTCAAGAGGTGCGTACCCCCAGTGCACACATTTCAAGGCAAAGAAAAGCACACGTGGGGTTTCTTATGTTTTACACTTGGTTTTTAGCCGACGGTTTTATGTTATTATGGTGTCGGCCCGTGGCATTAATCCATGATTTAAGGAAGAGCTTTACTATATAAAGCAAAGGAGATCATTTGGCTTAAGCATTTTTTTGATTGAATATCTTATGAGGGCAAGATCTGGTCCTAGATCTAAATAAGGCGAATCTACTGATGGACTAAGATCTCTTCGGCGCATGTTCAGATCTGTAGATTTGACTGTCTGGGTTCTTTCTGAAGTCTTGAAATAATCTATGCCCGAAGGTACGCAGGTACAGTGAGAGAAAAGTGCGTACATACGCAGGAACGAAGGGTTTCAGGTGCGCCCGTACGCGGGCACAGAAGGGTTTTAGGTGCGCTGGTACGCAGGTACAGAAGGGTTGCAGGTGCGCCCGTACGCAGGCACAGAAGGCTCTCAGGTGCGCCAGTACACAGGTACAGAAGGGTTGCAGGTGCACCCGTACGCAGGCACAGAAGGGTTTCAGGTGCGGAGGACCGCAGGCAGTTCAATGGACTCAGAGCGAGGTACGCAGGCTAGCAGTTGAGCAGGGTGCGTACGTAAGCAGGCGAGCTATTGAGCAAGGTGCGTACTGTAGGCAGGCAATCAGTTG
Organism: Pinus taeda; assembly: GCA_000404065.3. Taxonomy (NCBI): domain Eukaryota; kingdom Viridiplantae; phylum Streptophyta; class Pinopsida; order Pinales; family Pinaceae; genus Pinus; species Pinus taeda. The sequence goes on along the minus strand of APFE031412309.1, from coordinate 59,783 downwards.
AGCAGGGTGCTTACGTAAGCAGGCGAGCAGTTGTGCAGGGTGCTTACTTCTCTTAAAATCTTTGTTTATCATTGTTTTGTTCTGGGTTTGGTCCTATTATTGTTGATCTGGTTACTACAGTTGACTGGGTGATTCTCTTATACTTGATGATCATTTGATGCTTATGGATCCAGTTTGAAAAATTTATGAAAAGTGGTCCTTGAAAAGAAGTAGGGGGTTGTAGCTCCCTTCCAGGAGAGACTGGAAAACGAGAGAGAGTTGTAGCTCTCTGCAGGTTGCAGCCTGCGTACTGGTAAAGGACTGCACCAGTAAAAAACCATTGTAAAAGGAGTTTCTAATTTGAAAGAAGATAGAGACATATTGCAGCAGATGGTTTTCACCCACATTGGGTTTCCACCTTACATCTTGTGTTCTTTGGTGTGACTATCTGTTTTCTTTGTTCGTGCTCATTATTTTATGGTACTGACATGCAAAACTAATTCAAAGAAAAAATAAGGAGGATTTATTAAAAGATTTAGATAATATTGATTCACCACCCCTCTCAGTATTATTTCCAACAGGTTCTACACAAGACTTCAAATTCAAATAAAAATGTTTCAGGATCTTCACTTTTTAACCCAAGGAAATTTGGGAGGACAGAAGGTTAGATATTTTTCATTGTGGAAATTGTTTCTTCATCAACTATAGGGAATCCAAAAAAATTATCAATTTATCTATTTCCTCTACCTCCTCCATTATTTCCTCTACCTCTTCCATTATTTCCTCCACCACTTCCTCTACCTCTACCTCCTCCAAACATTGTGAATTCTCCATCCTGTCCTTCTTCTACCACTATAGTTTCTTTAGAGTCAGTATAAGATTCAACCTGCAAGGTTAATTTCTCTTCCTCGAGTTCATCTATTAATGGTATGTTGGAGAAAGATTCTACTTCTTCTTCCTTACCGGGTATTCTTAATTCTTCAACTAAAATATGCTCCCCTGTGGAGGTGAAAAATGCTACTCCTTTTGTTGGAGATCCAAGATTTTCCTCCTCTGCGACTGCCTCAGTAGATGAAGTAGGAGATCCTCTTGACTGAATTTCTCACCTTAGAACTTTAGGAGTTCTATGGCTAGGAGTATGAGCTTAAGATGGAGGTGTATCTCTTCTTAGTCTTGGTGGAGTAGGTGGTGTTGTAGGAATGGAACTCCTGCCTCTAACTATAAATCTACCCCTAGTGTCTCTTTCTCTATGCATATCATTTTTTTTTAATGTAAGGGATAAGGTTACCTAATTTACACTTCCCCGAAAATGGCGCCAAAATGTTTAGTCAATTTAGTGTCCTAAATTGCTTGCATAAATTATCCACGAAGGTTTTGTTATAGACATATTTGGGCATTGCAACCCCAATCATCTATGTCCATAAACCAAGGGCTTCTAAGTCCCTAAAAGTGTTGTTTCATGCCCTAAAGGAACAAGGTCAGCTAATTACATCATCTCCCAAAAGTTTTCAACAGAAAAATACTCAGAACTGGTCAAAACTGGACCATACAGACTCCTCAATGTAGAGGGTATGATGCATCTCACCTGCTCAGTGTAAAAAGTGTGATGCATAATGAAAATCCCTTCTGTAGGGTGTGATGGGTAAGAGTAGACAAATGGAAGAGACAGTTTGCAACGTGGATGATCATGGAATCTTCCAGAAACTTCTCCTGTGACACTTGCCTCTCTGAATTCGCCCAGGGATGAGTAAGAGATCATTAATCTCCAAGTGGAATCAAGAACTATTAGAGAGAGGACACTAATCAAAATCCTGGAAGCTGACTCACCCCCTGCAATCATCTATATATGGATCTCTCATCCTAGAGATCCAAAGGCTGGAACCTTGTATCTTGTAAGGAAGTGATGTTGGTTTCTTGGTGGAATATCGTAGTGTTGGGTGATCTAAGCTTTTCATGAGGTAAAGAAGGGATTTCATGCTATGAGGATGACGTTGGGTTAGATCAATGGGTTGTAATCCTCTCTTCTAATCTTTATATCAATAAAGTTATTCAAGTTTTCCTCCACATTCTTGTATGTTTGCTAATATATGCATGTGTGTGGTCAATATATATCTGATCCTATATTTTTTACGATTGTAGATCTCTGCACTTTGAAGGTATTATGCTGCTTTGACTTCACAAGTACTCTTTGAAGCGGAGTGGTCAAGGGAGGAGTGGCAAAGATCTATCAAAGAGGAGAAGGAACACACAGAGAACCAAGCGCAAGATCGAGGTTCGTATTCTTTGCTCCTCTCCTATCTATTTCTCGTAAAGGAAAGTGAAGGTAACTTTAATCTATTTGTTTCTAAGATAGCTACCCGTCTTAGTGGGACTAGCAGCTCTGCATAGACACTAGATTTCCCTATAACAGGTTTGTAAGCTGATGAAGTGTAGTGCATATATGCTTAGTTAACCCTTCTTACTTCGTTGTTTTGTATTTTTATATTGTTTTGGGGGTTTTTGTTCTTTGATTCCTAATGATGTACAATCTAAACTATGAGAAACTGAATCTAAACTTCCTAAAGGTGAACCAAGAGCTAAAACTAGTCAAAATATAATTTAAAGAAATGAAAAACATAGCATCTGTCCTATCTCATCATTAATCCTAAGTCATGAATCTAATTCTTAAAATTAAGGGTGAAGTTGTAATGCATGTTGAAATAAATACAGAGAATGAAATCAACTGATGTACTTCTAGTTACTCTAACCTTCAATTTTGGAAGATAACCTTCTTGAGATGGAATACAAGCAACCTTCTGTACTCTATGATCTAGAGAACTAAATGAAACATGCAGAAGGTAACTGATTGATTTCAACCACTGTGTGAAGTGAATGTTTAACCATTTAGTTTAGGATGAGTATCAACTTGAAATTGTGTTCAAAAACATTCATTAATGCAATGGATTGACAAATTTGTTCTAGAAAATAAATAACAAAATAGTGAGTAAGCTAGACAATAGTGCATTCTTATAAACTTTACTCTATTGAGAAACAAAATTGTTTCCTTTCATGAAATGTATTGGAAGGGAAAGACTACACAATTGAGTTTTAACATTATGCTATTGATCAAAACTGAAATAAATCAACCTAAGTTAGAAACACTGCTAAAAGCAAAGTAATGAAATTAAGACTAAATAGAAAACAAGTGGAAAGAAAAACCTCCTTTAGTGTAGGGGCCCTTTGCAACTGACTAGGTTGAGTTGCTAACTAATTGAAAATGCTCTCTTAAAAGATCATTGGTCAACACACGACTTATATTATAGAAAATAATGAAGCCCCAAAATATAGAGCTGGAAGTTTGAACTTAATACATAAAATTCTCTGAACCGCCCTGGTTCTGTATAACTAGTATTTAAAAGGAAATAACTATCTTTGAGGAAAACTAGCTACAGGTGGCTCATACGTATTACAACAAAACTTGTAAATTTCTGATCATCTATAGGTGACTTAAATTAGAGCGAGATGTTTGCAACATAACCGTTAACACAGGTGGTTGATCTGAGTTAATGCTTGCAACAAAATTGTTAGATTTATTGATTAACCATGAAAGAGAAGATGGAGAGTCCTATTGCTTCCGAGTATCATATGTTTGACTCCACATTTGTCTACGATATTGAGCTTGCTTTCTTGTTGATCTAGGCTGAGGAAATAGGATATAATCCATGCGGAGGCGATTCTAGAGATGCCCATGTGGCTGAACTCTTCATTTGACACCTAGAACCTATTAGACCATGGAAGTAGCTACATAATACATAATTAGTTGTATAATAGGTTTCGTTATATAGCTAATTTGAAAAAAAATTATTCAAATAGCAAAAAAATAAAAATATAACATGTAAATCATTTAATGCCTTCCTTAAGACAAAACCTATCATGGATCACTGATTGGGATCTGTAATATTATGGAAAAGAAAGGGAAAGAGCTGACAAAATTTGTCAAGGAGAGGGTAATTCTGAGGTTCAATAGGAATCAAATCCTAATTCCTATAAGAATTTATTTCTCAACATGGTATCAGAGTTAAGGTGGAAGAACATTGAATATCATTTTGTTGGCTATCATTTGAAGAAGAGAAAAGAAGTCTTGGATGAAAATTCCACTCCATCAATGGCAAGTTATTTGAATATGGGACTCAATTTTATAAAAATTGTAGGAAGTTGGATTCGAAGGATCTTCTACAATCTATCTAGGAGATTTAAGAGTGAAGGATTCTTGGTTGCACTTATAGGTACACTTGGTGATGACAATGCATGGATCATTGATAGTGGAGCATCAAAGCATATGATGGGAGAAAGTGGACAACTTCATACTCTATCAAGGGAACCATCATCACATATACTAGAGTTAGGAGACAACAATAGTTACGCATTCAAGTGCCTTGGATCTACATCATTGAAGTTGTAAAGTGGAGCAAAGCTACACCTCAATAACATCCTTTATGTCCCATGCTTGAAAAAAATTTACTTTCGATTTCTTGTTTAGGAGATAAAGGAGATAGGGTTTCTTTAGTAGATGGAAATTTTTTTGTTTGGGGAAATGATTCAAGTATTGAAAAAGCTAAGGTTATTGGATTCTGTGAAGGAAGACTATATAGAGTTATAACACATTCTCCTCAATCCCTAGTTTACATGGAGATCAAGCTTATCAAAATTTGGCATAGAATATATGGGCATATTCATTACAAGATAATACCCTCTCTTAATCAAATGTTAAAGGGAATCTCCAACATCAAGGAATATCATAGAGTGGAAAGGGATGTGATTTGGGAAATAATACTAGGAAACCTTTTACAAGCAGTGATATAAGGTCAAAGGAGATATTAGACCTCATTCATTCTTATGTGTATAGAATAATGTCTAATAAATCTCTTGGAGACCATATTTACTATGTGACCTTCATTAATGATCACTCTATAAGTACATGGGTCTATCTTCTCAAGACAAAGGGCGAAGTATTTGAAAAGTTCATGGAATTTAGATTCGAAGGTGAAACCTTAACTAAAAGAAAGATAAAAACTTTGAGATCTGACAATGGAGGGGAATACACTTCAAAATAATTGATTGCATATAGTAAAGAATTAGGTATTAAGAGGGAGCTCAATGTTCCCTACAACCCTAAATAGAATGGAGTAGCAGAAGTTGACAATAGAACCATTGAAGAATGCATACAAACTATGATATTTGATCAAGATATACCAAAATTTATATAGGTAGAATCATCCATGAAAACAATATATATAAAAAATAGAAGTCCTCATAGAATCCTTGATAATATGAACCTAGAAAAATAATTCTTAGGGAAGAAGCCATGTGTAGACCATCTTTGAATCTTTGGGTGTCCCACATACATCCATGTTCGAAAAGACAAGTGAAAGAAGTTAGACTATACAAGTATAAGAGGTATATTTGTTGGTTATAACATTTCATCAAAGGCTTATAAAATCTACATCAAGGAAGGAAGATAAATCAAAGTTAGTAGGGATGTTATATTTGATGAAAACCATGCCTACAAAAGATCTAAGGATATACCAATCAAATATGTTGAAGAATATGTTTCGTTATTTGAAGAAGAAGAGAAACATGACAATGCACCTGCAAACCAACAAAAATAAGAAGAAGGACCAAGTGAGCATGTTCAACCTATAGTCATTCTCGAAACAAAAAAGAGGCCAAATTGGTTAAAAGCTACACCTGAAGATGTTGAAAGGCTTGGAAAAACTAAAGGATATTTTAGAGAGAGAAAAATACCGAATAGATATTCGAGATATGTAGTATACGTGATGAAGTTAATCGAAGTAGAACCAACTTCCTTTGAATAAGTTTCTCATAAAAAATAATGGAAGAAAGTGATGCAGGATGAATATCAATCCATCATGAAGAATATGGTTTGGGAAATTGTTCCTAAACCTAGTGACAAATTGGTTGTCACTTCCAAATTTATTTACAAAATCAAACATGTCATTGATGGAAGTATAGAAAAATACAAAGCCAGATTTGGTGCAAGGGGTTTCTCACAAAAATAAGAAATAGATTATGAAGAGACATTTTGTCCTACTAATAGGTATACTACTATTAAATATTTTGTTTCGCTAGTTGCTACTATGAGATGGAATATCCATCAGATGGATGTCAAAATAGAATTTTAAATGGAACCATTAATGAAGAAATATATATTGAACAACTGGAATTATTTGAGATAAATAGCAAGGATACTCATGTTTGTAGACTCAAGAAAGCTCTATATGGCTTAAAGCAAGCTTTTAGGGCTTGGTATACATGGATGGGTGAATATCTCTTACGAATTGGGTTTGTCAAAAGCTATATTGATGCAAACCTCTACATTAATATAATGAAGAATGAACCAACCACTATACTTCTATATGTGGACAATTTTTTTATTACAAGTGTGGAGCATAGAATTCTAGAATGCAAGAAAATGATGGCAATCAAATTTGAAATGAAATATTTGGGACTCATGCACTATTACTTAGGCTTAAAAGTTTGGTATAAACCTGAGGAGATATAACCTTTCAAGGTAAGTACATGATCAAGATGTTAAAAAAGTTTGGTATGATGGATTCCAAGCCTATGACTACTCCCATTATCACAAATCTCAAAAAGTTGAGAAGCTATGACTCTAGTCTCATTGATACTACAAGATATCGTAAGTTGGTGGACTCTTTGATGTACTTGGTATGTTAATTTTTCTTAGGGCTATATTGTTATTTTCTTTGGTAATTGCATTTATTCATTAACACAATAAATTCACCCCATAACATCATAAGATTATTCAGATTTACATTATTTAAAAACATATGCAACTATGTAGAAAGAACATTATCATCATCATCAATGGAGTAGAACATAAAGGGATAATAGAAGAAAAGAATTCACACATAGAGACACTGAGATTGGTCGGATATCAAGGGAAAACCCACTATGGGAAAAACCTTTTCAATTCTTATTCTTATTATATTGTCATCGAATGATTCAGCAAAAGAGAGTACAATGATCCTTATCTTCATCCATACAACTATCCAGCTAAAACAACTACACAATATTCATGAAATGAACCCAACAATTCTTATACTCAAACTCTGATTCTGACACCTGTACTGAACTATCCCTATCTACAGTCAGTTGTCGAAAACTTAGGTCACTAAGTGAAATATTTGAACAACTAAAATTTCATCATTTAGGTTTCAATCGCATGGAAGAATCATGCATGCGACTGGGATGGTTTCAGTTGCTCCCTAGAGCCTATAAGCAAGTGACGGAAATCTGCAACTAAGGCTCAGAAACACTAGTTGGCAATCACATAGAGGAAATTTTCTGTGCATGATTGAAAGGCTTCAGCCACATGAATGAGTCAATCAGTGAGCAACTGAAGTCAAGGTCTCTTTGTTATGTGCCTACCACTGAGGCCCAAAACCCTAAAAATGAAATGTGAGATTCAAACCTTGCAATTTCTTCTAGTTATTGTGAACCCGTTCTCTAGGGACGAGCCTTAGACCTGTGTGATCCAAAAACAAGAAAGAGAATAGAAGAATAATCCATGATGATGTCCAAATGACGTTTAGATCACTTGTAAATATAGCCTTCCAAGGGGGTCCTCTTTTCGTTAGGGTCGACCTATCCAAATGTGCATATGTTGGATTTTCTTCATAATAACACTTTCCCTTATCCAATTTTAGTGATCTTTGGGTCAATTATGGTCCTCTCGAAAAGGGGAATTCAATGCAATCATCATCTCCATCAAATGATATATCTAAAGTGGAATTTGATTGTAGTTGAATATGTTAACACTCCCTATCAACTAGGGAGAATTATACTTGTATCATGTCATATGTATGTTGTCATCAAATCATATCCAGTCACAAGTATCTCATCATCATGTATCATCATTTTTTATCTTGATTCATCTCTTTCATATTCCTGCTTCTCTCTTGATTTTCCCTACTCATATGTTGAACATTCTCGAATCTAAAAGAAGAAGAAACTAACATCGGAGGGGAGCTCAATCTACCACCCTCTATCCATCGAGGATCCATTTCTACCACCCGAAATCTCTGCCAGGGGAGAGCCCAATGCTACCACTTGAGAAACATTAGTAGGCAGCTAAATCTATGACCCGCATCATCATTGGAGATCACATCATCAAGGAGCACATATCAACCTAGAAATACATTGGGGAGCATATCTCAACCCGAAATCCATAGGGGAGATAAACATCTACAACCCCATATTTAGAAATAGGTGATATAGGGGAAATCCATCCTATTTCTCATTGATCTTCCAAACGATGACCCTCAAGAGTCATGTGGTAGTGTTAATATAGGTTTTCATTAATGTCAATATAGCAGTGTTTATGATGGCAAATTCCTTGATACATTTTAAATTTCCCTTATCGAAAGCCATCAAAGAAGGAAGTCATCAGAGCAAAAGAAGCAGGTTATTGCATATGCCCAAGGGTAACTGTTATCGAAAGAACAAAGAGCAACAATGATAACATAGGAGTAAACAAAAAATCTATCGAAAAAGCAGAAGAGTGAAGAGAAGTCACAGGAGCAACAATTATCAGAAGAGTGGGGGTAGGGAAGTATGAACTTCCTTGATTGTGGATGAAGTCCCGCACTCAATCCTGACTGTCGATCTCAGAGTCAACCCTTAAATCACAGTCAACGGGGGGGTTAAGGCCGATTTTAATTTGTGTGTCAGTCAAAGTGCCGCAAACCGTCAATTGCGGTAAGGCTATGGACTCGACGGATTTATTAACAACTATTTAATGTAATATCGCATCCGCAGTATCACAAGTTTCAAAGGGATGTTAAAACCTCTAATTGTGATAGAGTTATGGACCTGATGGATTCATTAAAAACATTTCATTGAATATCGCATCCACTCCATCGGAAGACAGAGCATGTGCACGCTTGTAAAACCTCCATTTTTTATGAAGTTGCAATTACGGGATTAAAGGTGATGACGTGGCATGTGGGACCTCCATGTGGAGAAGAAGGACAATTCACAACTCGTGAACATGGATTAGGATAAGAAAGGAAGCCAAAGGTCGAGCAAATGGTAGAAAGAAAGCTGAAGGTCAAGTGAGTGTAGAGGAAGTCGAAGGGCCAGTAGAAAATGAAGGTAAAAAAATTCTATTGATTGGGTTAATCTTTAAAAAGGCTCAGACCTGTGATAAATGTTTTATGTAAGAAGTACATAACGCAATTTTGAAGAACAATTTTGTGAAAGGAAATAAAGTTTCATATGTCATCATTTGAAGGGAGCAGTAGATAGCACTAGCATTGAAGTGATTGTGAGTTTTTTTCTTGGAATTAATATATCGTGACAATAAGAAGCAGTCACTCCTGAAATAGCTACCACAATATTAAGAACAGAGGGCTGAAAAAAAAGACAGAGAATTATTTTTTATTGTGTAGACATTAAGGCTTAATGCAACTTATCACAGATATCCTGTTGAAAAACATCAACAGATCTTGGAGTCATTATTGGATATCATGATGGCTATTTGAAATCATCATAAGGTAACTTTGTAGACTTTGTGTGGGCAATATGAAGAATTGTGAAGATTCCTTCATATGACGACAAGTTGTCTTTGATGTAGCAGTGAAGCTGTAGATTGACAGAACACAGTGAAGAATATTTTGAGAGCAGTGTAATACAATCAAAATATTTCTTTACAAAGGAAAACTATAGGGTCGGAGCCCTTGGGGTTGGTGCCTCGAAATTGGAAGGATTGATGTCCTTGGACTTGGTGCTCCTAAACACAAGGTTGGTGCCTTGAGAAGATAGGATTGGAGCCCTAAAGGTTGGAGCCTCAAAAAAGACCAAGTTGGTGCTTGGGAATAGATTGGAGCCTTATATATATTGTACCTGATTTATTATAAAGATTATATTAATAAAAGCATTTATTCCTATTGTTCATTTTGTGTTCTAAATATAAATAATTTAATTAGTAAAAATAACAATTAAAAAGAAATATTGATTCACCCCCCTCTCAGTATTTCCAACACTTGGTATGAGACCCAACTTCTTCATATCAACCTAACAGCTAGAAGAAGGATTCTTAGTCATAATGAGAAATCAAGAAGTGTCAGGAAGACCTCCTCTGTTCGATGGCACAAATTTTTGTTTTTGGAAAAAAATAATGTCCTACTATTTAACGTCCCTTGGACCTAAAGTTTGGCTTTCAGTTTTAAATGAGTACACAGCTCCTTCCACTCTTCCAACATATCAAGACGAAAGGAAAGGTTACATTGCAAATGAAAAAGCCTTAAATTCCATCACTATTGGAATCATTGATTCTGAATTTACAAAAGTCATGAATTGTGACTCGACCTAATAAGTATGGGATAAGCTAGTTAGCTTATACAATGGGGAATCCAAAGTTAAGAAGGAAAAGGTTCAAACTCATAAAAGGAAATTTGAAAGTTTGAAAATGGATGATGAAGAAGATATTGCATCATACTTTCTCTGAGTAGCTGAAGTAGTCAACTCTCTTAAAGGATTGGGAGAAAACATTAAGGAAAGAACTATTGTTCAAAAGTTCTTAAGATCTCTCCGAGACAGATTTGACCCCAAAATAAGTGTTATAGAAGAAATGAAGGACCTAGATACTCTCAAGATGGATGAACTTCATGGAATCCTCATTGCCTATGAGATGAGAAAAGGAAGCCCAAGTTCCAAATATGCAACATTCAAGGCCTCAAAATCAAAAAAGGGGAAAGAATGGAATACCAGTAGTGATGACTCCGATGTTGAATCTAAATTGGTGCAATTTGTACGAAAAATAAAGAAAGTATCTAAGCTAAAAAGTAAGTACCCCCTTATTTGTTTCAAATGTGTAATAATAGGTCATTATGATGCAAAATGTCCTCTTAAGCATAATAGTGATGGTGAGGAAAATTCTAAAAGGATGGTATACAAAAGAAAGGGTTCAATAAGAAGAATTTCTTCTCAAAGCAAGATGAGTCTAATGAAGGTGAATTTGTAGTCATCAAAAAGAAATCAACTAATTAGTTCCCTCACTGCAAAGGAGGTAATGATGAATCAGATGAAGAAAATGACCATGGTGGAAGCCAAGAAGTATTTCATGGCATTCTCAAATGATGATGATTTAGGTCTAGAAGGAAATGTATATGAATTGTTAATGAGTTCCATTGAAGAAAATGAGAAATTACAAAATAAAATCATCTCTCTCAAGGTAGAAAATGAGGAAACGAAAAGAAGGGAAGACCTCTTGAAAAATAAGCTAAAAGAAGAAGAAGAAATTTATGAAGAACGTGAAGCTGAAATAGTATCTCTGAGGAAGGAATTGGAGCAAGTCAAAAAGGGTTGGGAAAGCTCTCAAATACTTGAAATTATCTTAAATAATCAAAAACCTCAACATGACAAATCTAGGATAGGTTTTAAAGGAGAATCATCAAGTATTAAGAATAATGCGAAAAGCTATGCCAACATACTTTCCAACAACCCAAAAGAAGAAAGATTATTTCATCAAAGGCCCATCTCAAATCCAAAGAATGAAGAGAGAGTAACTCCAAGGAAGAATGTTGATTCAAATCATGGCTATTACAACAGGTACAAAACTATATTTTTTGGGCATTGTTTTTATTGTAAAAATTTTGGTCATCAGGCTAAACATTGCATGGCCCATAAGAGTGAAACACCAAAATTGAAGGATCAAACAAACAAACCATATGGTGTCAAAGGGCAAGGACAAATCAAGACCTATAACTCTTTTGATCCCTTGGCCAAATTTGATCTAGTTTGCTTATTATGTAATGATAATGGACATAATGAACAAATTTACCACCTCAAAAGAAGAAAAGCAGAAAATGAGAATCCCAACATGGATAAATGTGGCTTAGCTCTATGTACTCACAGTGATGAAAATCATTGGTTTATGGATAGTGGGTGCTCCAGACATATGACAGGGGACAAAAGGAAGTTTGTCTCATTGAACAAAAAGGAAGGAAATGTATCCTTTGGAAGTGGATCTGCCAAAATTTTTGGAAAAGGAACTGCTACCCTTATTAATGGAAAAGGAAAGGCTCAAAATGCTTGGCTAGTAAATGGGCTCAAACAAAATCTTCTGAGTGTTAGCAAAATCTGTCATCAAGGACATAATGTTGTCTTTAGCACTAAATATTGTGAAATAAGAAACTATTCCTCAGGGGAACTTGTGGCGAAAGGAGTTAGAACATCAGATAACATATACATTCTGAACAAAATTCAAGAATATAAATGTTACTTAAGTCAAACATATGAAAGTTGGTCGTGGCACAAGCGACTTGGACATACAAGTTTCGATAACTTGATCAATATCAGCAAGATTAATGTAGTATGAGACATCCAAAATTTATTCAAGACAAATCAAGGAGTAAGTGGTCCATGTCAACATGGAAAGCAAACTAGAACTAACCACAAGATCAAAGAGTTTTCTACATCAAAAACTTTGGAGATCATCTATACTGATTTATGTGGACCAACTAGAACTCCGACACTTAAAGGACAAAGATACTTTGCTTTATTTGTTGATGACTATACTAGAATGGTGTGGGTATATTTTATAAAATATAAATCTGAAGCATTTGAGTGTTTTAAGAATCTTAAAGCTCTTGTAGAAAATGCAAAGGATTCTAAGATTAAATGTCTTAGAATAGATAGAAGGGGAGAATTCACATCAAAAGAATTTGATGAATTCTATAAAGTACATGGAATCAAAAGAGAACTCTCTACTGCCAAAAAACCCAAGAAAAATGGGGTAGTTGAAAGAAGAAACTGAACAGCTCAAGAAATGGCAAGAACAATGTTAATAACAACTGACTTGCAGCCAAAATTTTGGAGAGAAGTAGTCAGGACAGTTGTTTATACCTTGAATCGAACTCAACTAAGACAAAATATTGAGAAGACTCATTATGAATTATGGAAAGGAAGACCTGCTTCAGTAAAATACTTCAAGATTTTTGGAAGCAAGTGCTTCATAAAAATCAATGATGGCTCACCAGGAAAATTTGATTCTCGGGTTGACAAAGGGATATTCTTTGGATATTCTACAAGGATCAAAGCCTATGAGTGCTACAATAATCAACTACGGAAAATAGTGGAAAGAATTGATGTGAATATTGATGAAGACCTTACAGAAAAAGAAATTGAAGATCATGAGTTGACCCTCTCATTGAAGAAGAACCCGAAAAGGAGGAAAAAGATCAAGAAAAACAAAAGGAAAAAGAACCATCTCAAACCCCTTCAAAGATGAAGATTCTCCAAAAACATCACCCAGAAGAACAGATTATTGGAAACATAGATGAAGGGATGCAAACCCGAAGAAGGATGACAAGTACACCAAAGAAAAATGATGTTTCTCTCCTATCTATGATAGAACCAGAAACATTTACTCAAGCAAGGATCCTCATTGGGTAAAAGCCATGGAAGAGGAAATGTCTCAAATCAACAAGAATGAGACATGGGAGCTGGTACCTCATCCAAAGGATAAAAATATAATTGGAACCAAGTGGGTGTTCAAAAAAAAAATAAATGAAGATGGGCAAATCATTAGAAATAAGGTAAGGCTTGTTTGTAAAGGTTATTCACAAATTGAAGGAATCGAATTTGAAGAACCTTTGCACCAGTAGCTCGTGTGGAAGCTATAAGGATGTTCTTGGCATTTTCTTGCGCAAAAGGATTTAAAATCTATCAAATGGAAGTAAAATCAGCATTTTAAATGGGGAACTCAAGGAAGAAGTCTACATGGAGCAACCAGAAGGATTTAATCTAGAAGAAGGAAAAGACTTTGTTTGTAAGTAAGTTGAGAAAGGCATTATATGGGTTGAAACAAGCTCCTAGATCTTGGTACGCAAGATTGGATCACTATCTACAACAACAAGGCTTCAAGAAGGGGGTGGCAGGAAGTAATCTCTACCTAAAGATGGATGAGGATAAGTTACTAGTCACTCTTGTCTATGTTGATGATCTGATTTTTGCTTGTAATAATGATGAGATGAGCCATGATTTTTCTCAAAATATGTCAAAAGAGTTCAATATGTCAATGAGATGAGAGTTATCTTACTTGGACTACAAGTATCGCAAACCATGATAGGCATGTTCATATCTCAAGAAAAATATCTTAAAGACATGCTTAAAAGATATGGAATGGAAGACTGTGCACCCATGAGCACATCTACGACCACAAATTGCAAATTAAGCAGAGATGATGACTCTCATTTGGTAGATGCAACTCATTACAAGTCAATAATTGGAGCCCTCCTATACTTAACTTCTACGAGACCTGACATTATGCAAGCAGTACGAATGGTGGGAAGATTTCAATCAGCTCCTAAACAATCCCATTTGTTGTCTATAAAAGAATTCTCAGATACTTGAGAGGAACTCCTGATATTGGTCTTCAGTACCCTAAGAGCTCAACTCTTACTGTGACTGCATACACCAATGCTAATTGGGCCGGAAGTTTCGATGATCAAAAAAGTACTAGTGGAAATGCATTCTTCCTGGGATATTGTCTAGTATCTTGGCTCAACAAAAAACAAACATCCATATCACTATCTACAACTGAAGCTGAGTATATAGCTGCTGCAAATTGTTGTAATCAAATATTATGGATGAAGGAAGCTATGAAATATGTCAACATAGGTACAAATCAACCAATCACCATCTATTGTGATAACACAAGTGTTATCGGTCTCAGGAAAAATCCAGTGATGCACTCAAAGACCAAACATATACTAATCAAGTATCATTTCCTTCATGAAAAAGTAGCTGAACAAAACATTATCTTAGAATATATCAATAATAAGGAGCACATAGTTGATATTTTCACAAAACCTCTTCCTCGAGAAGCATTTGAACATCTTCGCCAAAAGATGGGGGTTATTTATCTAATATCACATTAAGTTTATTCATAAAGATGTTGCATGATAGGGGGAGCAGTTTGACAGGGGGATTCCTTGTGCACTCTGTTGCCATTGATGTCAAAAGGGGAGATAAGAAGAATATTTCCATCAATGACAAAGGGGTAGATTGTTAATCTAGGTTGTCATTGATGTCAATATAGCAGTTTTTGTGATGGATAATTCCTTGATACATGATTGCCCATTGATGCGTATAGATCATAATGCTCATAGTGATGAAAGTTTGATATATGATGATATGATGAGATGAAGGACCCAAGTGGATTGAATATATATATATACAAACAAAATAGAAGCATTAGATCCGTGAAGCAACAGGATCAAGAATCCAAAGAGTAAGATGAAGAGTTTATCGAAAGCCATCAAAGAAGCAAATCATCAGAGCAAGAGAAGCAAGTTCTCGCATATGCCCAAGGGTAAGTGTTATCAAAAGAACAAAGAGCAACAACGATAACAAAGGAGTAAAGAAGAAAACTATTGGAAGCACGGAAGAGTGAAGAGAAGTCATAAGAGCAATAGCTATCGGAAGAGCGGGGGTAGGAAAGTATGGACTTCCTTGATCATTGCTGAAGTCCCACACTCAATCCTAGCCATTGATCTTAGATTCAACCCTTAGATCATGGTCAACTGTGGGGGTTAAGGCCAGTTTTAATCCATGTACCAGTCTAAGTCCCACAAACCGTTGATTGTGATAAGGCTGTGGACCCAAAGAATTTATTAACAGCTGTTTAATGTAATATCACATCTGTAGTATCACAATTTTCAAAGGGATGTTAAAACCTCTAATTGTGATAGAGTTATGGACCCAATGGATTCATTAAAAATAGTTCACTGAATATTGTATTATCTCCATCAGAAAACAGAGCATGCGCACACTTGTAAAACCTTTGATTTTTTACGAAGTTGCGATTACAGGATTAAAGGTGATGACGTGGCATGTAGGACCTCCATGTGGAGAAGAATGATAGTTCACAAATCGTGAATGTGAATTAACATAAGAAAGGAAGCCAAAGGTCAATCGAACAGTAGAAAGAAAGCCAAAGGTTGAGTGAGCGCAGAAGAAGTCGAAGGGTCAGCAGAAGTCAAAGGTAGAAACATTTTGTTGATTGGGTTAATCTTTAAAAATGCTCAGACCTATGATAATTTTTTTATGGAAGAAGTACATAATGCAATTTTGAAGAACAGTTCTGTGAAAGGAAATAAAGTTCCATCTGTCATCATTTGAAGGGAGCAGTAGACAACACTAGCATTGAAGTGATTATGAGTTTGTTTCTTGGAAGTAAGATATTGCAACAATAATAAGCAGTCACTCCCGAAACAGTTACTGCAACAATAAGAATAGAGGGTTGAAAAAAAAATAGAGAATTGTTTTTTATTGTGCAGACATTGAGGCTTAGTGCAACTTATCACAGATATCTTGTTGAAAAACATCAGCAAAAATTGGAGACATTATTGGAGATCATGATGGCTATTTGTAATCATCATAAGGTAACATTGCAGACTCTGTATGGGCAATATGAAGAATTGTGAAGACTCCTTCATAAGAAGACAGGTTGTATTTGATGTAGCAGTGAAGTTGTAGATTAATAGAACATAGTGAAGAAGATTTCGAGAGTAGTGTAATATAATCAAAATATTTCTTGGCAAAGAAAAACTATAGGGTTGGATCCCTTGGGGTTGGTGGCTTAGAATTGGAAGGATTGGTGTGCTTGGAGTTGGCACTCCTAAACACAAGGTTGGTGCCTTGAGAAGATAGGGTTGGAGCCCTAGAGGTTGGAGCCTCACAAAATACCAAGTTGGTGCTTGGAAATAGATTGGAGCCTTATATATATTGTACCTGATTTATTGTAAAGATTATATTGATAAAAGCATTTATTCCTATTGTTGATTTTGTGTTCTAAATATAAATAATTTAACTGGTAAAAATAACAATTGAAAAGAAATATTGATTCACCCCCCCTCTCAGTATTTCCAATAGATAGAACACTTGCATCGTAATCAGCTTAGGTTGTACAACCCCAAGTACACTCTCAACCTGTTGGATGGATAGGGAGTGGTAATCCCAACAAGCCAAGATTTTGGATATGATGCTAACTAGGGTATACTCTGCAAAGACCAATATATGGGAGAAACATCTCCAACCCTATGGGTGAAAGATAGGGGGAAAACATCTACAACCCTATTTCCAAGATATCCCTCAACCCCAGGATCCCTCCATCTCGATTCCTCACCCTGGGAGCTCAAACAAGGTGGAAGAGTTGCCTCAGTGTGCTCAATCAATCCTGCTCTCTGCAAATCAAAAACATATCATCATGCTCATATGTAGTAGTCATCATGTCGAAATAGCAACAATCTCTTGTTCATGAAATCAAATATCATATTAGAACAAAATATACATATCACAAAAATGATGCCATAGTCATCCTCCCTCTCAAGGAGGTGTCAACCACAAGCCTGAGATTGTCTTGTGTAGTAGCACTTCTCAATATATGAAGTTGTATCAATCCCAACTATATATAGGATACTATGGCATATAGTTTTCTATCGCAATGTATCCATTTCATATCCAAAACCCGCTCAAACATCTCTCCAAATGTGATTTCTTCATCGTACCTCATAGCTAGTCATGCTAGCAACATCATACTCAACCTCGGTCATACTTGAAGATACATAATTCCAATACAAAGCATCATGGAAGATCTCATACTAAGGTATCATCCAAATGTTCTTATCTCATCAAAAATGATCCCAAATAGCATCAATACATTCATGTAGTCACATATCACAGGAAGAATGTCTCAGACCAAAAATAGATCATCCATGCAAATATCTTGAAGTGAGCTTGGTGACAACTCAATGTGTATGAATTTTCTCAATCATGAATTCCCTTGGGCTGTATGTGCAACATGTATATACGTATGAGTGTTGGAACATCAATGCTTTATTCAACTATCGGTTACCAAGTCAAGTTCAACAATATCTCTTCCAAACTTCTTGAAATTCAATCATAGTTCCAAGCATTTTCATTTCCAATTTCCAAAAAAACTTCTTCAATAGTTTTGCAATACATATTTTCTTTTCTGAAGTTCGGAAATCAATCTACCATGTCATGATTCATTATTTCGAGCTTCAGGGGCCATCTCCCTCTTACTTTGATCATCAAAGGCTCATTACATGTCAAGAGTAGATAATCAGTATATATATAAACCAAAATTAGAGACATGCCTTGGACCCCTTTTGAAGTAGAGGTTTGGATTGACACATCTTATTGGCTTCACCAGATGACTGTCAATGCAGACATACCCGGCTCAGGGAGCTTGCTTCATACAATGATTTATGCAAACATAACACTTTACCAAACCAATATGCTCAACTTTACATAAGTCAATATTATGAAATCAAATCAACTAAATCAACTTATCAAATTTTAGATGCCAAATCAAAACTAATATTAAAATCATCAATATCACTATAAAAAATTGTTTAAACTAGGTGACAAGTGGAGCTCACATCAAGTTGTAACATTTTCTATCAACAAATTGTATTTTACCAAGAAATATTAAACCAAACTTTATCACACCATCCTCATAATATAAGTCACTAGATGTAAATACATACACCAAGAATAGGTTTCATCCATTTATTGTGAGATTACTTCATATTGAATCACACTTTTTGATACGTCAACCATTGTGCTAAGGACGATGATGCCAATCCAAAACCATTGTCGAATACCAATATTGGTCACTGAAAGATACTATTCCCATTTAGCATTGTTATCAAGGAAAATCATCATACTTTAAATCAAATCATTAGTCATCAGGTCAAATCCAAATTTTCTACCACAAAGAGATATATAACCCAAAATATATCACAACATCAAGTCAAATTTCTAAATCATTATCAATCATCATGTCAAATACTGCTTATCTATATCAATCAGCGAAAATCATAATGACATATTGATATGCATATCTCATTCACCTGTAAACACAAGTTTAGTCAACATATTCTCATTAAAGTAAGTCAGACATTCAAGCTTCCCTACTCATAGAACTTTATGTTGTATGCTCCATGTCGATAGGACTGACATCCTTCAGGTGAACTTCTGATTTCATGCATAAAACTTCACTTTTGTGTCCTACAGGTGTAGTCACCCCCATAGGCCTTCCTTCGTGTGGTTTGGAGGCTAAAATCACACCCTTGAGCTTACTTCCATGTGATTGAGGCTTGGAGTAATTAGAACTTTGCTACAGATCAATAATACCAAATATTTGACTATTCATGTCCATAAATCATACTTCGACAATAAAAAATATACATATAATGCAAATGATAATAAGAGTAAGGATCTTATGGAGAGATTCTCTCTATGAATGAGAAGTCACTTTACTCATCTTCATTCAAGTCATCAACATGTCTATAATACTGTCATGCACCAACAGATATGTTAGATCATAAATTTAGACTATATCACATATTTGTCATGGTCATATATATTAGCATCAACTACTTCACCATTACATCATGACATCAATATTTCATCAAGGGTTAGTGTCGAATAGCTAATAGGAGTATACTTCAAGAATCATGATAAAAATTACTTCTTTGTCACATAACTCAATCCATCAAGTCAGGGAATTCAATTTTACCATATGCCATAATTACTAAGCACAAAAAGACATAACCACGATCAACAAAATATTTGGATTACAAATCTCATTGTTATACTTCTTTATGTGGTCAAGATACCAAAATTATAGATCTCAGCCAAACATCAAGTATACAAATATATCAAAGATCAATATTAAAAAGTTCATTATGTATAAAAGGTAAGATACCTTTTCTCTACCAAGAGCATCATTTCATCATAGATATCATGGGTACATGACCAAATTGTGTTGATATTCTCATAATACCTTATGGCTTACCTTGCCATAAATATTGTAGTTGAAACATAACACCATACATACCTTGTAGTGTTTAGATATTTGTGCACCTTCTTATTTTACATAGGCATCTTGTAGCACTTTGTTACCTTTACTATCTCCTCTCTTCCTGCATTGGCCATGCTCCTCAAGAAGGATCCACTTATCACAACTCATAAAGAGGTTAGAAGCATCCAAATACTCAAATATACATGTAGGAAGTATAAGTAATAATCAAAACAATAATTATATCCATATGTATAAACAAAAGTAAATACCTAAAGGAGTACCATAAGTTGAAAAACATGTATCTTCATTGAAAGGTGATCATCTCCCTCTTGAACCAACCTTCAAGGGCCATCATTGTCCATTGTCTATATGAAAATGTTTCCTTCACTATTTCAATCAAATTTATCAACAACCAAGCCTACAAGAGACTATCCCATCTAGGGCTTCATCAAATATGATACAATTACTTGAACATCTTCACATTGACTGTGCTAGGGTTTCTAGATTTCATATCTCATATATTTTCCATAAACCAAGGTTTCTTCCAAACCATAACCTCATAATATTTATCATACCGTAATACAAAAATTTCCTAGGGATTCCTTCAAACCCTAGAATTATTTTAGGTCTCCACCATTCCCTTCTTGCATCCATTGATGGTGTCATCATAGGGGTGTTCTCCATGAATTTTCTTCAACTCATCTTTGAAACCATGTTAATTTTTCTTAGGGATATATTGTTCTTTTCTTTGATAATTGCATTTCTTCATTAACACAATAAATTCACCCCATAAAATCATAACATTATTCAGATTTATGTTATTCCACAACATAAGAAACTATGTAGAAATAACAATGTCATCATCATCAATGCAGTGGAACATAAAGGAACAATAGAAGAAAATCATTCACACATAGAGACACCAAGATTGGTCAGAGATCGGGGAAAAAACCACTATGGGGATAACCCTTTCAAATTATTCTTCTTATTAGATTTTCATGGAATGATTCAGAAAATGTGAGTACAATGATCCATATGTTCATTCATAAAACTATCCAAATAAAACAACTACACAATATTCATGAAATGAACCCAATAATGGTTATATTAAAAACTTTGATTTTGAAGCCTGTAATGAAATGTCCCTATCTACGGTCAAATTTAGAATACTGTGGTCATTGAGTGAAATATTTGGACAACTGAAATTTCATCATTTAGGTCCCAGTCGCATGGAGGAGGAATCATGCGTGTATTTGGGAGGATTCTAGTTGCTCCATAGAGCCTATAAGCCAGCGACTACAGTCTGCAATTGAAACTCAAAAACCCTAGATGCTAGTGGCATGGAGGACATGTTGTGCGTGCGACCAAAAGGCTCCAGTTGTATGGGTGAGATGGTTTGTGATTGAATACAGCCGAGATCTCTCTATTTTGTACTTGGGATTGAGGCCCAAAACCCTAAAACTAAAATGTGAGCTTCATGACTTGCAATTTATCCTTCGTGCGAACCCATTCTCTACAGATGAGCCTCAGAGTTGTGCGAGCTGAAATCAATAAATAGAATAGAAAAATTATCCATGATGATGTCCAAATTAGGTTGAGGTCACCTGTATTTATAGCCTTCCAAGGGGGTCCACTTTGCTTTAGGGCCAACCTGTCCAAATGTGCATATGTGGGATTTTCTTCATAAGAACACTTTCCCTTATCTGATTTGAGTGATATTTGCATCTATTTTGGTCCTCTTGAAAAGTGGAATTCGATGCAATCATCATCTCCATCAAATAATTTTTCCAAAGTGGAATTTGACTGTAGTTGCATATTTTAACATGGTAAACATGAGATCTGATGTATGCTTTGCTATAAATTTTCTTAGGTAATTTCAGTTAGAGCCTTGTCATGACCATTGGATAGCTTCCAAGCATATCTTGAGATACCTATGTGGTACAATTGATCACTGCTTGAAGTATGGTAGAAAGGAAGTTAAGTTTACAAGTTTTACCAACTTCAGTTGGGGTGGCATTAAGACTGATGGAAGAAGCATTATCGGTCATTGTTTCAGTTTGGGTTTGCAATGATTACATGGATGAGTAGAAAATGAGATCTTGTTGCATTGAGTAGTGCTGAAGTGGAATATGTTGTTGCATGTGAAGTAGGAAAAAAAGTTGTTTGGTTAAGAAAACTCTTGCCAGATTTTTTTGGAAAGCCTCTAGATCCTAAAGTTATAAATTGTAATAATCAAAGAAACATCAAGATGTCTGAACACCCCGTATTCTATGACAGGATGAAGCATATCAATAACAAGTACCATTACATTAGGATTTTGGTATAATATGGGGTCATGAAGCTACAATATATTTTGAGAGGTGAATAGGTAGTTGATTTGTTGACGAAATCTCTTCCGAATAAGAAGTTTGAATATTTTAGAAGCATGCTTGGATTGGTTGATGTTATAGATTTAGTTGATAGGGAGATATAAATCATCTTGGGACAACAAGATGCTTGGGAGGACATCTGGTTGACCTATGTGTTTATGTCTAGATCCTGAAGTAGGGAGGGTGGTGTTGGTCATGGGGCTCTAGGCTTGGATATGGACCTAGATCCCTCGGTTGGTGTTAGATATTAAAATATTGATGGTACCTAGAGAAGCTAAAGCTTGAGTATATCTTAGTCCCACCCAATTAGATTCCCCTGGTGAGGTCTCTAATCTATAGAACTATGTATCGTAGAACTCTTCGTAGTTTATATAATTTTGAGATATTCAATGT
Organism: Pinus taeda; assembly: GCA_000404065.3. Lineage (NCBI taxonomy): Eukaryota > Viridiplantae > Streptophyta > Pinopsida > Pinales > Pinaceae > Pinus > Pinus taeda. The sequence continues at coordinate 37,121 of APFE031412309.1, read as the reverse complement.
ACCTTTATATGCATGTAATTAATATGTCCCTAGTTAAGAAAGAGTGATGAAGAATGTAACTAGTGTCGGTATTCATAATTGTATTTATCAAAAGAAATTTTATTATTAAAGAAAATGACTTATTAAAGCATGGGTTTCATGCTTGGTTCAATTTTTTCTAGGTAAAATCCTCCATTGAAGCCTCCTAGGTTTTGGCTTGAGTCAATATATCATTTTCACTTCTCTTAGACCCTTCTTAGGATTTTGCATCATGTAAAAATGATTATTTTTTAGTTAAAAAGGTTATTTATCACCTCCACACCAAGGTATCCATGTCTTCATGAATTTTTGTTGAATTAGGGAAATTCAACCCAACAAAAAGACTATATATAGAGAGGTAGTTTGACCTATTTAGCACACTCACTCATCAAGTTCGATCTATAAGAGAAAGATGTAGAAAATAAGAGTGAATTAGGTGGAGAAGGAAGAAATAAGCTGGGAAGACCTAAATCAAGTTCTCTGACAATCTATCTCTCACACGTGCAAATTTTATGGGTTGTAGCTGGGGCCAAAATTGTGAATCTACTACAGGTCCGAAATTTTGTTGTTGGGGGTGAAAAATTTGTTGCTAGGGACCGAAATTCTGGAATGTAGTTGCAACTAGGAAGCTAACACTTGGAGACTTTGGAAAGGGTCTACAAGGATGAATGATTGGATGAGTTCTTTGTCTAGGTCTAAAGGGTCTTGGATATTCTCATCTTGATTTGAATCTACTAGTGGAAGAGTTGAATAGTTTTTTCCCCTTGGAGGGGTTTTTCCCTAGTTGAGTGCCTACATCTTGTGTCCCTTATTATTGCAATGTTCATATGCATTTAATTTGGTAATTTCTTGATGAAATATAAACTAATAAAGAATTAAAATAATCCAACATAACTCACAAGAATTTATCAAGAAAGAGGAATCAAACCCTAATTCCTATGAGCAATGATTTCTCAACAAAATCTCCACAGGATGTAGCAAATTGCTTGCCAACCTCAATATATATTAAAATATTGTGATTTGAATGGACCTATTAGCATCCATATACAAAATATTTCAATTTGAATCAACCTATTGCCTTCTATTTACTTGAATTATACCTTTCTAAAATTCCTTTATAAATCTACTACTTTCTAAGGATCCTTTCTTACTAAGGAAAGAACTTAAATTCCTCAATCCTCAATGTTTAGGGTTTATGCTAATAAGAATGTAGGCTTACTAGACTAAAGAATTTAATAAAATAACTCTATCATAACTAAAGGCTACCTAGATTCCACTTAAAAGGCACTACTCACTTATTATGTGGCAACCTGTGATAGATAGATTTCATCACTTATTATGTGGAAACCTATGATAGATAAATTCATCACTTATTATGTGGAAGCCTATGATAGATAGATTGCGTCACTTATTTGTTATAAACAAATATGGTATAGAATCATGCTAGAGTCTCGTGTTCTTTTTTCTTTTTTTTGTGGCATTGTGAGTTCAAAAAAGGATGGATTATCCATTGTAAATCCATAGCATGCAACCCATTTTGAGCATATGCAACTATTCTAGTTACTATAGAGGCTAATGGTGAAGCTAAAAAGGTTGTAGCATTCCCAGTATCATCAACTAGAAAATCCTTTTGCACAGGAGAATTTGGGATTGAGTATTCAATCATGGTATCTATAAATCAAATTAGCTTTGTAGATTTCCTTCTCAATGGATTTTCTTGAAATTGTATTAACCTTTATGTTGTAGTGTCTCCCAACTTTGATCTAGGAGTATCTCGTCACATCAGTTGCACAGGTTCAGTTTTGTCATCAGCATTTAGGTTCGGTGTCATTAACTTCGACAGTGGTGTTTATGATTCAAGTTGTCCTGTAATGTATATGGTTTTCATGGTGATATGGTTTGATACCTGGGGGTCAACATGTGATTGTCATCAGTTCCACCAGGATTTTATCGTTGACATGGGTTTGTCATCTGCCCCGCAGGATTTTGTTGTCGACGGGTTTTGTCATCATGTGATGTTTTTTGCTAATGTCGCTTTGTGACATTTGATTGTAAATGGGTTATTTTAAAATAAACCTAATGTAAAACCTAAGCTTCAATCATAACGACAAACCCTAACACCTAAAACCCTAACATATACCTAAAAACCTAAACCATACATTAAAATACCTCAAACCTAAGTTCTAAACCCTTACAATGTAAAACAAATACATTAAAGCTTAGCCTCAGACCTTGTAACTACAATACATTACAAAACATTGCAAATACATTTTAATTCAAACCCATAGGTTCTCTAATTGCAGCGGTTAGCCACATCGAAACCGTATTCATGTGAGCAGATAAGGGGGAAATAATTATGGTGATTAGTTAGGAGGTTATAGTAAAATCACTGGTCATAATGCAGTAGGACCGTAATATGTGAACACCGAGCAGACACCATCATGTAGACTGCGTGAAGACATCAACCATGATCATGGGAGTTAACTGTGATATGTGAACAACAATATGGTTAATCAGAATGGAAGGCTTGAATTCTAGAAGTCGCACCATCAGCCGAGACTTCCAAAAAGCATTTGTCACATGTGTTGTCTCCTCCTCCATGTGGTTAGAAAACAACTAACGGTTGTTGAGTTATTATAAAATCTAAATTGGGTTTTTAGTTATAAGGTCATTTAAACTAATTCAATGACCATGTAAGTTTATCCTAAGGTGTCAAATAATGACGAGATCGAGGGAAACAAATCCTATTTTCAGCTTATGCATCCCTAAACTCATCCTAAGGAGTTAAAATGCATCTAGAGGGCTATGAAACCAGTTTTTCTCATTAAAGAGAAAAAGGAGGGTGGTTTTGAGTTTTTTATGCAGGTTCTAGAGGATATAAGCTATTTTATTTTCAGTGTAATAGGAGCATCCGGAGTCAGAATTGGGAACCGTGATAGGCATTGGAAAGTTGGTTCAGAGAGCTTTCTTATAATGGTGACCAAAATTTCTTGCATGCACAATCATTTTGGTAAATGTTTTGTGTAATAGACCTTCTTGGATTCAATACTAATAAAGCGGTCACCCATCTTGAAAGCAGACCCAGAGATGTATTCCATCAGGGATTAACTCCATAATCAATCTTGTTGTCTAGTATTGTTGTGTATTTTCTGTTTTCACTTTTGTTTTGAATCTTACTTATGTTTTCTCATATGTCGTAAAGTTTTTCTTCTCAAGCCATTTTCATTGTTTCAGCACTTTTAGTTAACATTCAGTTCACTATTTGCATAATCAATTCTACTTCAATTTAACATATGATCATTTCAGATCAAACTTCAAAATCAGCAACTCTAGTGTCACTTACCAGAGCATCTTTTGCAAAAATTGTTCCTCTCCCATATCCCGAATAGATCCTTTCTAATGAAATATATGTAAGAGATATTGTAGAACCACCAGGATTCATTATAGGTATGAAGTACTTTAGTAATGACACAAAAAAAAATTAAGTAGAAATAGCTGCAAGGTACCCCATTAATGAAGGTTTTGATCCTGTAAATAAATTACCTACAAACAAATTCTTAAAGTAGAAAAAAATATACAATGGAAATAACATAAAATAAATATACACAAAGATTTCCCCCTAGATCCTAAAACTGGGAATACCAGATTGGTTTTTCATTATATTCATTTCAATGTTAAAATACATATATACATCCTGAATCACTCATAAACCCCAATCCACTAACCCTATATTAGAGCACAACCATAGTTCCATTGATCAAATCTACAAATACCATGGGAAAACACTATCGTTCCCAAAAACCATGTGCAAAACCATAGGTAGGTACACCCACCATCTTTGGCTCTGCCCCACATCCTTAGGATTGCCCAACTATTATTGGGTCTAGGCCCTGTTAGCTTCACTGACAAAAAGCCCAAAATTGGATCCAAATATGCTCCAAAGCACTCCCTAAAGTCTTCAAAAGTGCTTAACATCATCCATCGATCGAAACAAGCGAGGGAGGAGAGCGCTTGGAAGGGCAAAAATGCACAATCGGGGGGCTAAAACACTTCAAAATCAGTCAAAAACCATTATCGTGGGCTTAAAACTAAGAAGGCACAATAGCCGTTAGATCTGGCCAATCAATGACCCAGATCTAATCAGCACAGGCGGGCAGTGGCAATCGGTGCTAGACACCGCCAATCAACGATCACTGATAATCATATCAGCGGGTCGCAATCGATGGAGGCGAATTGACGACATCGGCACAGACAGAAGGGGCATTGCGATTGTGATCAGTGGTGCAATGTGGACTGTCGATCACACACTCAGATCAATGGCTCACATCACTTCGCTATATTGCTATCAACAAAAACCAAAGGGTGGGACCTTTTCACATTCATAAGCACTGATGCGATTTCACCCAGACCCAAATGGGTTCAAGAATGATATTATATAGCATTTCAGATCTATTGTAGACCATTTTCAAAGCATTTTTGTGTGTTTTCATTATTTAAATGAAAATACAAAGGAACCATGGAATAAGCCAAATGTGACTTGCAATAGCAACAATGCTAGATCCGATGAGTGTCAGAGGTGAAAAATATATATTCCGGTCTGCAAAGGCCGATTTCACTTGTTTTCCAATGTTCTTTCCATATTGCAAAATACAAAGGATACAAAGGGACCAAGTCGTCTACGATAGGCGACAACGACCCAAAGGGTGGACCCGATAGATATATATGCCAGGTTTAAGGACTTTTCAAGTCTGATGAGAACAGAAATGAGCAAGATTTCATAGTATTGTAGTGTTTTCTCTGTAAAATAGAAAGCACTCATTATTAAACGTTTAAAAGATCATAGAGGCACGCAGACACTTTCCACTACTTAACAGGGGCTGGGACACAGGGATAGAGGCCATAAAGAATCAATAGGCAATGTAGCTCACTCCCCAAACTGACATAGAGGACAAGAATAGACAGCACAACATAGCCACAGCAACAACTGATCATGGAGCATCAAAATCCATGCCAACACAGCTAAAATATCTTAAAGCTATTATTCCTCTGCCAGAAGGAGGAAAAACCTCCAAGCAATGCTTGCGTTTAGGGAATCAAATGGTGAATGGATAAAGGGGATAGATTAAGACTCTCAGCCTTCTAGAGAGCTCAAGAGAATTGTAAACATCCTATAAAAGGTAGAAAACTAAATGTAATAAGGGTTCAAATTTTGGAGATTATTCCTCCTCTATTCCTTCAAGCTTCTCATCTTCATCCTAGAAATACAAGCCTCTTTTTCCATTATATGTTCAACATCCATTATCTTTGTTGTTCTATGCTTGCACTTGAATAGTTTGTTCATGTTTCCTTTGTGTCTGAGGCCAGATAACTGTCATCTTATCTCTACTTTGATAACTTAGATTTGCAAACTTCTTTGTTTCCTGTAGCTAACCATTCATATGTGGTCATATATGTATTTCCCAGTGTATTCAATATTCTCTTTTTCTACCTGTATCTAGTTATTCATTTATGTTTATATATGCAATCTGTTGATACATTAAGTATTCTCCATCTATCCATTAAATCTACAAATTATTGAGCATTAGTGGTTTAAAGCCTTGTGTTGTTGAGGGTGTTCATGTATGCCTTGAGTGGGAATAGAGCTGAAATGGTCATCTGACTTGATCCAAACCGTCATCCATTCCAATAGTTCTGAGAACAATATTGAAGATTTTATGTTACCAGGCATCTTTGAGCTACAACCTAGGAGAGTTTCCTGGAGTGCTAACATAATTGGCACCATTGCCAAGGAGAGGAAACTGAAGATCAGCTTCCCTAGGAAATGACATAGATCTAGCTTTGATTATAGACAAAGGCTGGGCACATTTTTGGTTGTAATCATCTATCTGGTGACTCTACTAGAGGCTAAACCTCTTGGTGACTCCACTTCATAGTTCTAGCTCAGTTTGTGAGGCATACTCAGAGAAACCCTCAGAATTCACAAGTTGACCCAGTACCTGACCCTAAAAAGATCATCAAAGAAAGAAAGATATTGCAGAAAGGAGCATGAGGTTCAAGTAAACCTAAACAATATTCTATATCTCTTTAAGAAAGTCTTGCAATAGAAAAATACATGTTGAGAATACAGATTCTAATACTAGCAGTGAAGAAATACTCTCAGAAATTCATAAAGCTCCTTATTCTTTAGGTTCTCTTTTTGTTGTAAGCCCAAATTAAACCTCACCTCCTATCCATCACACTCCCTTAGTCTTATCAGACACTCCTCAGCCCTCTGCCATTCATACTTCCAGTACTCTTTTAGCCACCACAGCCATGGCAGGTCCACAAGCACCTACCAAAATGGAAAGAATCGTAGCTACTAGGTATGGGCCTCTAATACTACCCACTCCTTTAAATGCCATGCCTACTGGAGAATATTAGAAATATAGGCCTAAATTCACTGGGACTGAAGGTGTTTCTGTTGAAGAACATCTTGAGTCATTCTATAGCTATGTTGATAATCTGGACATAAGTGAGGATGATGTGTGGATGAGAGTCTTTGTCCAAAGCCTAGATGGAGAGGCTAGGAAATGGTTCAGAGAACTAACCCCAAGATCTATAGAACATATCGAAGCTTTAGATGATGCATTTCTAAAGCATTGGGGTAAAAATGACCTCCTCTACTACCACACTGAGTTTGGAAACTTAAAGAGAGAAAATGGTGAGTTGTTGTCTAATTTCAATAAGAGGTTTAACCGTATGTACAACAAGATACCTGCTAAAGTAAAACCCACCACTACCTCTGCTAGACTCATCTATGCCAGTGCCTTTGATTCTAAATTCTATTTATTGTTGAGGGAGAGGCGATGTGCTACATTGGATGATATGCAGGATGCAGCCTAGGAAGTAGAATCGAACATCATGGCTGCAGAAAACCTCAAAGGTAATGTTGATAGAAGGAGACAGAGGGATGAGTCTTCGTAATCCTCTGATCCTATGACAGATAAAATGACCAAAATGATCGAGTCATTAGCCTTTGAAGTTTCCAAATTAAAGGTTGAGCAACATTCTAGGAAAGGAGGGGTTAATAATACCTTTGCTCCTCCAAATCCAAATCTATATAGAAGACCTGATGAGCAGTTGCAGATTTTGCAAAGAAGCAAAGAGGCCAATGAAGACCAAAGGCTGAAGGTCCCTTTTCAGAATGCAGTCATGGAAGAAGAGTAGTTTAAGGAAGATGATGAGATCCATGGTATACCACCTTTTTAACCAAAGCTACCTATGAGAAGTCATTATTTATTGACCATATCAGCCAAGAGTGGGATGGTGAAGTTGTTCTACAAACTGAAAAATTAGCACCAATATAATTTGAGGTCTATGATGAATAATTTCAAAGAAACTCTTGTTCATAAAGTTGTTGTCCCTACAGAACAACAAGCTAATAAGAAGAAGCAAACACCAATTGATCCTATCATTCTCAAAGCTCCAGCCATAGAGGTAAGAGGCCTTGACAAGTCCCCTTCTTCTTTCAGTTTTCAATCAAAAATCCAGAAGCCAAGAATACCTATGCCCCTAATTGAACCAGTGAAGAATGAGTTTTTCAAGAAATCTATCCTTGAGTCTCTTGAGCCTAAAACCATCCAAGCTTCCACTGACTATGTAAATCTACAAGATGACCAACCAGTGGTTATTCTCAACCCAATGATCAAAAACTGTGAAGATAGCTCCCCATCATTCTATGTTTCTCTGTCTATTTATGATGAAATCCTTCACAATTTCCCTTTAGACACTAGATCCAGCCATGATCCAATGCCTAAGGCTATCATGGATAAGCTCATTATTGACACTACCTGTTATGAAACCAGCTCAAGAAAAGATAGAAAAGATAATCAACGCCTTAGAATTCAGCCTCTTTGAGGGGGAAACCTCCTTTACATTACATAAATGAACAATTCTTGGATGATTCAAATGACAAAACCTCCTTTCTATATATAGGAGTCTAAGGAGTCACAATATAACCCAGCCGACCTAACAATAATAATATAAAGCCACAAAAATAACATAAAAGGGATTCTATGGGGCACAGTAATAAAAATATGGGGATAATAGGGGCACAAAAATATTAATAAGGGATGCAACTACAATATTAATGGGGTAATCACTAGTATTATAGGGACCCAACATGCCCCTCTCCTTCAAAAAAGTGTTTTCCTCAACGCTTGAGTAGTTCTGGATACTTTTGTATAAATTCTCATCCTCCCATGTGGAATCTTCAGTGGATAAGTTCTTCCACTTGATAAGATACTCTGAAATTGATCGATTTCGTAGCTGTCGAGTTCTTTTTTCTGTGACTGCTTCCGGTTCCAATATAAGTTTTCCTTCCTCATCAAGTTCTGGCAATATTGTTTGAACTGGGAGCTTGTCACCTATAACCTTCTTTAAATATGAAACATGGAAAATTGGGTGCAATCTAGAAGCTGCAGGAAGCTCCAATTTGTATACCATCGTACCAATCTTTTGCAACACCTTGTATGGACCATAATACTTTGGTGATAATTTATTATCCTTCTTAGCTTTCTTGAGGGACATTTTCTTATGGTTGTAGCCGTAGGAATACCCATTCACCTACATCAAAACTTCTTTCACTGCGATGTTGATCTGCTTGTTGCTTCATTCTATTTTGTGCCAACACGAGGTTATCCTTTAAGAGTTGGAGGACTTTTTGTTGATGTTCAATGTGATGTTCCACTGCTTGAACCTTAGAATTTTATCTTAAATATGATGTGATGGATGGTGGCTAATACCCATAAAGTGCCATAAATGGGGTCATTTTTGTTGTTGTATGGAAGGAAGTGTTATACCACCATTCTGCAAGAGGCAACCATTGACCCATTGTGTCTGTTTAGCAGATACAAAGCAACGAAGATATCCTTCCAAACATTTGTTTACTATCTCAATTTGCCCATCAGATTGAGGATGATAAGATGAGCTATGAGCTAACATAGTACCAAGACAAGAAAAAATAATTATGTCCACAAATTTCCAGTGAAAATGGGATCTCTGTCACTTACAATAATCTTTGGGTTTCCATGTAGCTTTTGAATTGTTTCCATAAATGCACTAGAAACTGTACTGGCTTTAAATGGATGTGATAATGCACAAAAGTGTGCATACTTGATAAATCTGTCAACTACCACCATGATGACACTCTTTCCTCAGACTTGGGTAAACCTATGATAAAATCCATTGAAACCTCCTCCCAACGTTGGCTTGGAATGGATAAAGGTTGTAATAGACCCGGTGTCTTAATTGTTCAACTTTATTTTGTTGGCAAACAAAACATTCCGCCACAAACTTTTGAATATCTGATTTAAGTCCATCCCAAAAAAATTCCTTCTTAACCCTGTGGTAAGTTTTTAAAAATCTTGAGTGGCCTCCTAAGGGAGACGTGTGTAATTCCATAAGAATATTTTGTTTTAGCTGGGAATTCTTACAGAGGTATAAGCGATCTTTGTACCATAATGAATCATTTTTCCAACTAAATGTATCAAACGTACTGGAATCTTGTTGTAAATTTCGAATAAGTTCCCCTACTTCTTCGTCATTCTTCCATTCCTCCCTTGCTTCGTTTATGCAATCTGGTTGGATAATAGAAATGGCACACAACAATGCTTCCACATCCTCATCCTTTCTTGAGAGTGCATCTGCCACCACATTTTGCTTCCCTTTTTTGTAGATGATTTCAAAAACATAACCCAACATCTTTGTCACCCACTTTTGTTTCTCTTCAGAGGATAATCTTTGTTCTAAAAATTATTTAAGGCTATCATGATCTGTTTTTACC
>APFE031412309.1:0-25176 GCA_000404065.3 Pinus taeda | reverse complement strand
GTGAGCTTGTTGAGCTCCCTATAATCCAAACACATGCACCATGATCCATCCTTCTTGTGCACCAATACTACTGGAGCAGAGAAAGAACTTTGACTTGGTTGAATTATACCAACCTCTAGCAGTTCTGCAACCATACATTCAATTTCACTCTTTTGGGCATAGGGATATCTGTACGGCCTGATGTTTGGAGGAACACTTCCTGGAATCAGATGAATAGCATGAGCATGATCACGCATAGGTGGGAGACCTTTGGGAGTCTCAAATACCTTGGAATGATTGTCCAGGACTTTTTGGAGATCTGGACAAATAGATGATTCCAATGTGGAAACATCTAGAGAACATAATTGCGCAATTACACCTCCTTGCTCCTTTTTTAGAAGCTTTTTCATAATATTAGAGCTGATTATCTTTCCTGGTTTCCCTACAATACCCCTTAATTCAACTTCCTTTCCTTCCGTAGAAAATTTGATGAAAAGTTCTTGAAAATTAAAAGTTATTGTACCCAGGGATTGTAGCCATTGGACTCCTAGTACAACATCAGCACCTCTCATTGGAATGGAAAGCATTGGGCTAGTCAATACATATTCTCCCATGGATAGCTTGATATTATGGCACTTTCCACAGCAATTTACTGTTCCTCCATTTGCAATCATCACTTGACACTCTGGTGCTGGATATAGGAAGCAATTCAATTCTTTTGCTACCTTACAATGAATAAAATTATGGGTGCTTCCTAAATCAATCAACACTATTACCTTTTACTTCTTGATTTGTCCTTCTATCTTGATGGTTTGAGGAGGGGTAATTCTAGCCAATACATTACAAGATATGGTCGGATTCATTTCTTCTTTATCTAGGCTTTTTTATTGGAGTATATCCTCTTATTTTGACCTTTCTTGCTCCTTTTCTTCTTCCTCTTCACAATCTATGTAGAATAATTTCTTCTCATCACACTTATGGCCTTTAGTGTATTTGTTATCACAACTGTAACAAAGCCCTTTTTCACTTTTTTCTTCCAATTGTTGTGGTGTCAACCTTATAGGTTGTGGAATACTAGGGGCAACAACACTTCCGTCTTTATAGTTGTGAGCGGTATGCTTCCTGGTTACCATAATTTTTCTTTCCATTTTTCTTGCTAACCTGAATGCCTTCTCTAATGAATCAGGTTCCCAAAGGCGAACATCATGTTGGATATTATCCTTTAAAGACCCTATGAACACATCAATCCTATGCTATTTTGGAATATCTTTTACCCTTATGTTCAATTTTTGGAACTCCTCAATGTGCTCCATTATTGAACCATTTTGTTTGAGACTTATCAATTGACTAAAAAATTGTTGCTTTTTGTATCCTCATAATGTGCTATCAATTCTTCCGTAAAAATTTCCCAAGTGATAAGTTGTTTACGAGAGAAAAGCCATTGATACCATGAAAACTGATTTGGTTCCAAATATAAAGTTGCAATACGTACCTTTTGTGTGTTTTGCACATTATTGAGATCGAAAAATTGCTCCATCTGTAATATCCATGTTGTGGGATCCTTGCGATCAAACTTCCTCATATCGATTTTTGGAATATGATGGGTCTTCAATCCCACATTAGAGTCTATGGAATCATGATTAACATTTATTTTGTTCTCATCATGCGTTTTCTTTACTACCCTTTGACCCTTAGTGACCATTTCTTGTAGCAGCTTATTCATATTTATCTTCAACTCGTCCATGTCTGTCTTCAAATCTGTCTTCCAATCGCCCATATATTTCTTCAAATCTATCTTCCAATCATCCATGTCTGTCTTCAAATCTGTCTTCCAATCATCCATCTTAGCTTCCATGCCATTCATATTAGCTTCCATGCCCTTTATCTTAGATTCCATGCCATTTATCTTAGCTTCTGTTAGCTTTTGTGAGGCTGACATTTTTTTCACTTGGTCTTGTAATTTTGGTATATCATGTAGCATTTCTTCCTCTTCTTCATGAGCCATGTTATAGCTTTTAGGTTCCTTACTAGGTGTTTGCATTTTCTTTCCTCGGGGCATTAGTTACCGATAATAATGCTCTACTAGCCCTTTGAATTCGTTCAAAATAAATTTTCAAACCAATCTTAAGAAAAAATTTAAAAGAATCTAAACACCTTTTTTTTCTTTGTAGGAGCTCGATATTTCCTCTGATGTATCTTTGTACTTTCAAAACATCCAATTCTGAAATTGCAAACTATGGTATCCCTCTGTGTCCTCTTTCCAATGCCACCAGTCTAATCCAAATTGGATTCTCCAAGGAAGAGTTATGCGAAATCTCCCACAATGACTTGATTATAGACTAGTTCAGTAGAGAAAAATTATACGACGTGCCACGAGTCCCTGTTTCGACCTTTAGCTCTGAAAAATATATTAAATAAACTACACTCTGTCCTCTTTCTGTACCTTCTTACGAAATTGCAATCCAATGCTCAGAGAAAACGTTATGATGATTTTCCCTAGGTCACCTGTTTGGAATGTAATTCAGGACTCTACAAAAAGACCAACTTCCTCAGATCATATCTCCGCAAATATAGCACAAAAAGCTCTGAAATTCAGACCCAAGATTAAGTGTGATTTCTTCTCAAATGGGTTGTGTTTTCAACTTCAGAAACGTCATAGAAAAAGAGTTATAGCGAAAATTTCACGATGACCTGTTTGGAGCAGCGAAACCCTAGAATCCAAAACTCTGATACCAAATGTTATGAAACCAGCTCAAGAAAAGATAGAAAAGATAAATCAATGCCTTAGAATTCAGCCTCTTCGAGGGGGAAACCTCCTTTACATTACATAAATGAACAATTCTTGGATGATTCAAATTGAAACCTCCTTTCTATATATAGGAGTCTAAGGAGTCACAATATAACCCAGCCGACCTAACAATAATAATATAAAGCCACAAAAATAACAATAGAGGGATTCTATGGGGCACAGTAATAACAATATGGGGATAATAGGGGAACAACAATATTAATAAGGGGTATAACTACAATAGTAATGGGGTAATCACTAGTATTATAGGGACCCAACACTACCAAGCCTTATCAGTGGGCCTCTACGCAGCTTAAACAATTAGTTTGCCAGATCACAAAGGAAGAATGCCCACAAATTTGGGACATGTTCTTTGATGGGGCTTGCTCTGAGGGAGCTACAGAAACATGTGAATTCCTTGTGTCCCCCACACAAGAATGCATTGATTCATCTTTCATATTAGCTTTTTAGGTCACAAATGACACAACAATGTTTGAAGCAGACCTTGTCATTCAACAAGGGTACAAAACCTCCCAATCAAAACATACAAGGCTGAAATCATATGGAGAGAAGGTGAAATATATACCATCTCTGTCTGATAAAGTCAAGTGTTCCAAAATTTTTGAAGTAGAAGATCAAATCAATAGGATTTTTCAAGTCTTTGATGAATTGGCTAATATACACATTGACCAAGAGAAAGAAACCTTTCATGGAAAGGTAAAAAGGGTCAATTTTCAGTTTGGTGACTATTTTCTCAAAAGGGATGCATCAAAGGAAGGATATGTTTTTGATAGCCCATTCAATGGGTTGTTCTTCAAACTTTATTTTAGTTAAGGCTTTCAAGCCTTGGTATTGTAAATATGTTGTTTTCAAAGTTTTAATTTCATGCTTAATAGAATCCATGCCCAATGCAACAATAGGAGGAAGATTTGATCTTGTTGTATATAGGAAAGGCATTGATCTAAGATCCTTGAAACCTCACAATGAGCATTTCATCCCTAGAAGAAGCCAATGTTAGCTTCACTAACAAAAAGCCCAAAATTGGATCCAAATATGCTCCAAAGCACTCCCTAAAGTCTTCAAAAGCACTTAAGATCATCCATCGATCGAAACAAGCAAGGGAGGAGAGCCCTTGGAAGGGTAAAAATGCACTTTCGGGAGGCTAAAACACTTCAAAATTAGTCAAAAACCATTATCGCAGGCTTAAAATTGAGAAGGAACAACAACCATTAGATCTAGCCGATCAACAACCTAGATCTAGTCGGGGGATTTAATCGGTGCAGGCGGAAAGTGGCAATTGGTGCTAGACACCACCGATCAGCGATCCTCGATAATCAGATTAGCAGGTTGCAATCAGCGAAGGAAAATCAACAGTATCGGCACGGACAGAAAGGGCATTGTGATTGTGATCAACGATGCAATGTGGACCATTGATCGTGCACGCGGATCTACAGCCCACATCGCATCGCTATATCGCTATCGACAAAAACCAAAGGGTGGGACCTTTGCACATTCATAAGCACCGATGCGATTTCGCCTAGACCCGAAAGGGTTTGGAAATGATATTATATAGCATTTCAGGTCCGCTATAGGCCATTTTCAATGCATTTTTATGTGCTTTTGTTGTTTAAAAAAAATACAAAGGAACCCTGGAATAAGCCGAATGCGACTTGTGATAGCAACAAGACCAAACCATTTCCACTACCTAATAGGGGTCGGGAGACAGGGACAAAGGCCGGAAAGCATCAATAGACAGTGCAAATCACTCTCCAAACTGACATAGAGGCCGAGAATAGATAGCGCAATATAGCCGCAACAACAACTGATCATGGAGCATCAATAGCCCTGCCAGCGCAACTAAAATATATGAAAGTTGTGATTCCTCTGTCAGAAGGAGGAAAAACATCCAAGCCATGCTTGCCTTTAGGGAATCAAATAGTTAAGGGACAGACGTGGTAGATTAAGACTTCGAGCCTTCTAGAGAGCTGAGGATCATTGTAAACAACCAATAAAAGGCAGAAAACTAAATGTAATAAGGGTTCAACTTTTGGAGATTATTCCTCCTCCGTTCGTTCAAGCTTCTCATCTTCATCCTAGAAATACAAGCCTATTTTACCATTATATGTTCAACATTCATTCTCTTTGTTGTTCTATGCTTGCACTTGAACAATTTGTTCATGTTTCCTTTATGTCTAAGGACAGATAACTATCATCTTATCTCTGCTTTGATAACTTAGACTTGCAAGCTTCTTTGTTGCCTATAGCTAACCATTCATATGTGGTCATACAAGCATCTACCAGTATAGTCAGTATTCTCTTTTGTTGCCTGTGGCTAGTCATTCATTTATGTTTATATATGTAATCTACTGATACAGTTAGTATTCTCCGTCTATCCATTAAATCTACAAATTATTGAGCATTAGTGGTTTAAAGCCTTGTGTTGTTGAGGGTGTTCATGCATGCCTTGAGTGGGAATAGAGTTGAAATGGTAATCTGACTTGATCGAAACCATCATCCATTCCAATAGTTCTGAGAACAATATTGAAGATTATATGTTACCAGGCATCTCCAAGCTGCAACCTAGGAGAGTTTCCTAGAGTGCTAACAGGCCCCATTACACATGGAAATAATATAACACACACCCAAAATTCTCCCACTTGTTTTCTTTCCACATCGAGGGTCACAAGAGAGCTTAGTCATTGGTCTAGGGTTACAATACCCATTGTTTCTCTACATCAAGAATTCTTCTCAATGCTCATAGACTTTGTCAATGCACCTGCAACCATTAGAGGAAATTTCAACTCAAAAATAACTACTTAAGAAAAAAAATTAAGAAATGAATAAAATAATGGCATGTAGACAAATTTTTAATATATCATTTTTATTATTTTACCTTTAACAAAATTATGCAAATAAATGACATGTTTATCAAAATAACTATACATATATTTTATATTTAAATTAATTTATTAGCACAAGGTTTGATAAATTCTAAATTTTAATTTTAATTAAATTTAAATTACCCAAATAAATGCACTTTTATCAACAAAACCGTTTGTGGGTGTGTGTGTGTGTTTGTGTGTATTAACACAAGACTCGATAAATTTAAAATTAAAATTAAGATTTTATATATAAATTTTTTTATTATAACACACCATGATTTACACTTCATTAAAAATGCATTCAACCCATGATTTACCCTTCATTAAAAAGATTCTCGATATTCTAACTTTTATAGATTAAGATATTAATTTTATTTTTAATATTTAATATAGTTTTGAGTCACTTGGGCACCATTCACACTTAAATTAGGTACATTATATTATTAAATAATATGTAAATGTCTAGTCACACTTGTATCTCTTTTAAATTTTAAATGATTGTGATTGAATTACACATTATGACATGGAAATTCAATGTTAACTTTTGAAAATAAAATTTCCACTAATGATTCTTCAGAGTGTCCACCTTTACGAGCAACACCTTTTTATCTTCAACCATATCCCTCACAAAGTGATACTGAAAATCAATGTGCTTTGTCTTTGAATGATAAGTAGGGTTCCTTTCCAAGAAAATTGCATTTTGGTTGTCATAATCTATACTTATAGCTTGTTGTACCAACCCCATGAACATAATCTATGCAACCAAACTACTTCCTTGCTTGCATCAGTGGCTTCCATGTATTCAACCTTTGTAGTAGAAAGTGTCACTAAACACTGTCTCTTGCTCATCCAAATGACTGCTCCTCCAAATAGATTAAACACATACCAACTTGTAGATATTCTCTGATCCAAATTTCCAACCCAATTTGCATCGACAATCCATGTATGTTCAAAACTCTATCTAATCCTGAAATTTTTTGGAGCACATACCATAATTACTAGTGCCACACAAATACCTAAAAACCCGCTTCATTGTTGTCCAATGCTCCTTCACTAGATTTGACATAAACTTGCTCAATGGTCCCACTGCATGTGCAATGTCTAGTCTAGTACATACCATTGCATACATCAGGCTACCAATTGTTGGAATTATGGCTAATGTGTTGTCCTTAATGGCAACCTATTTGAAAAGATGACAACATTTTGATATCATGATGGTGATGTAGATTGGAACATATGTTATAGATGTGATGAACAAATAAATGACAGTTCAGATATAGATGAATGTTAAATATAAAGTTTGATAAAGTATACGTAGATCCTATTTAGAAGGGTCTCATACATATGTAGGTATGGTGAAGAAAATTCACGTACATAATCTACACCATGGTAATATGGATACCATAGGTCTTTACCAAGGAATTGGCCCATAGTAATGAGTACGACAATGGTTATTTGGTCTCGTCAAAGAATACTAACAACATTACCAAAGGTTGGCCTAAGGTATTTGCTAAGGCTAAATCTAGATAAGGAGATGGAGATCAAAGTGTTAAGTGTGCATGTAATTAATTATTCATGTCTCATATGATCTAAAACAGGTGTGATCCAAAGTCTAAAAGGTTTGAATATGTGTTTACATATATGCTTGATTGATTTTCATGTTGAAAATGTCTAAGTATATAACAATGATAGATCTGTGGTTGTAATGATGTTGTGATCAAATGAATTATTCAAAAAATATGTGATGTTGATAGTGAATGTTGCAGAGTATCAAGATTATGTTTACAATGAAATTTTTCAGATCTGTAGGTAGGTTTGTCTAAGGTTAGTCACATACATGCACAGATATGATTCTAAGTAGCCACGTATATATTCCAAAAAGTGTTTTTTATATGTTGAGATATGTGCACAAGTGTTTTGAATGGTAAGTGCATACATACACTGACATGTTTTGTGGAAGTCGTGTATACAAACAAGGGTTTCAACTGCTGATTGATGTTTACAATTGATGATGTATGATTTAATTGTTGTTGTTTGTCGATGAAGTCTCTATCATGGTAATTTGTGTTTGATAGTATCAATTAGGTTGAATTGGTTATGAAATGGTATGTTAATTAGTGATGTTGCTAAAGTGTGGTGATCTGTAATTGGCTCAGTGCTCTGTAATTGATTCAGTACATGATTCGATGGTTGTTTGGATAATGTAGTGATTTAGATTCAGTTTTCAATGATTTGAGATCCATACATAGGTATTATACAGGGGAAGCGTGTATATACACAAATATGATTCAGAATAGTAGCATATATATGTTGATGTATGTTTGATCAGGGTTTGCAAGAACAACATTGTGTTTATATGATGATGAGCAATGTATGGTTTGGTTATTGTGCATGGTATGATCTAATGGTTTACATATTTTATAAACTGGTTTTTATCTTGTTTCAATGGTTGATTGAGAATCAGTGATAGATTGATGGAAATACAATGATTCAGTTGGTTCAGTTCTTGGTTTCAAAATTGTTACTTGGTATTGGGCTTAATAATAGAAGTGGGTCCAATCTAAAAATATGACGAAAAGTGGCCTACGGGTTTGATATTTTGAATCAGGTGGATCCAGTATGAAATATTATGAAATGTGGTCCAGGAGAGGTGTTGAGGGTTAGATCCTTTAGTGAGGGATTCAAAGCTTCCTTCCAGTGGTATCTAGTAAATTTGTGTAGGGGGTACATGCTCCCTTCTAGTAGGAGCTGATAAATGAGATTAGGGGGTTGGAGCTCCCTTCTAGTGGGTGTTGAAGAATGAGAGAAGGTTGTAGGCTTCTGTAGGTGGGTGTCTACATACTAGTAAGAGCTTGTGCTAGTACAAGATTGTAATATGTTTTCCTTTATAACACAAGTAGAAGACAAAGACGACAACAATAGTGGTTTTCTCCCACATTGAGTTTCCACCTAAAATTTGGGTGTTCATGTGTGTTGATATGCTTCTTGTGTGTTGATGATCTATCTGTTATTTACTACTCATGGTTTCTACTTAATGAATGAATAATGAAGTAATGATGCACTGGTTAAAGAAGAATAGATGATGAAATATATGAAAAGTTATTTAACTGGATATACATTGTTTGTCTTCACCAGAGTTGCATACATGTGTTGGTTTCCTAAATGATAGTAGTGTGTGTAAATAAAAATAGGTAATTGAAAAGTGTAAGTGTATTTAAATACTGATTCAACCCCCCCCCCAAGTAATTTTTCCAACAATTGGTATCAAAGTAGGTCACTTCAGTTATGTATAATTTCTTGTAGATTCACAAGCTCATGTAATCTACTAAAACAAGAGACAAGAATCTACTTCTACTCTTTATAGCAGAAGCACATAAATATCGAGCAAAACAATAATCGACAAGAGGCATAAAATCAATGGCACATAACACAGTAAATATCCAGGGAAGGCAACAACTCAAAACCCCAATATCTATATTGTATTAATCATAAAATCAAGATGAGATTACAATGCTTGTTCTCACAATAACAATCCCAACACTCAATAAAATCAATCTCCAACTCACAAGAAAACTCCTGGCTAACACTTAGCCCACTCTCCTGCTCTCCAACTTCCTATTTCCTTATGCAATTCCTATGGATGATTAGCCCATATTAAAGGGAAATCAGTGCATACAAAACATGCAATCCCTTCTAGGTTTAGTTCTTGATTGCATGCACCATCTGTACAACTCAGAAAATTATACAACAAATAGTACATTATCCTTACACACTAGTCCCAACTAGGTCTTTCTCATAATTGACATGCATGAGTTTCTGATGAGGGAATCTTATGTTAACTAGAGTAGCATTAGTTAATGCATTAGTGCACCAACTGACTATTAACTCACTAATAGTTCCTCAAATAGTTTGGAACTAATTTAACTGGACTTAACTCAGTAAACTGAGTTAACTAATTACAACTCATACTTAACTCATCCTGGACCCCTATAATATAGGGAGAACATATACATGACTTCAGAAATACTTCCAACTTGAAATTCCTAAGTTAACAAAGTCAACTCAATCTATTTAACTATTACAAGTTGCTATGAGAATAAAATTTGATTTTAATTCTCAGTTTAATTCTAGGAAAAAAGAAATTGGAATTTTTGGATTCTATTTTTAACATTTTGTGTTCCTATTTTCAACACTCCCTCTCAAAAAGAAAGGAATTCAACTCGATCTCGATCCTAAACCTTTGGAATGTTCTACATGCAACACTCTCTCTAGTGTTGTTGCTCCAGCAACTCCAGAAACAAAAAACATCCAACCTGAATCAGAATGATGCCTCTGTCATCAAAGAATCTGACTACTATTGCCTCTGTCGAATGAAAATTTTGCGCTTCTGTTGACTTTTCCTTTCTGCACTATTTTCAACCCTTATCTATGCTTCTTCAGTATCTGACTTCTCTAGCCTTTGTCACTTTGATTTCTGACTACATGAAACCCACTGATTCCTCTCGCTACTATGTACTTTGGGCTCCCATAGCAAGCTACGATCCATGAGATAAAATCACTCAATTGAACCTGCCCAATTTCAAACCTCTTAGGACTATCACTTCACATAGCCCCACCTCACACCTAGAGGCATGGCTACATGTGATCCCTCTTCCCACTTGGCTCGAAATTCCCCCCTACTAAATATCTTTGCATGATTGGATGCCTCCACTCAGTCTCCTCTCAGCTTCTCCAATTGTGGCTGCTCCACAATTGTCTGAGACTACTTCTGAGACTACTTCTTCTCTATTTGAGTGGATCTCTCCAATCAGTCTCCACTTAGCTTCTCCAATTGTGCTTGCTCCATAATTGTCTCAGACTGCTTCTAAGACTTTTTCTAGGACTACATGTTGAGAGGTAATTTACTCTCCCTCTCAACCACCAAGTCCCTAACTTTTTCCTTTCTCCTCAAGCGTTTTCATGCATCTTGAACCTCAAGATCATACAGGTTATTAACCCATGCACCAATCTATTTCACTTAACCCGTGGTAATGTGTCTAAGGAAATCCTTTCCCTTACTAAAAACCCCATGGTCTTCCAATATCACGACTAAAACAAGATTCTTCTTTATCCTGGAACATACATCACATCTATGATCCTAAGAGGGGAGCCAGAATCCCTCTGAAAGGTAATCATACTGATCCTGGTAGCTCTATACCTCTCTTCATTTCTAAAATCTATGTTATGCTTGAGGTCTTTCTCCTCAACATCACTAAAGAGATCTCTATTCCTCGTTACATGGAATGAGGCACCGTTGTGAAGATACTACATGCCTCCCATCATAATGTTGGCCATGCGTGTAATGAGAATGAAATCAAGTTATAATTGTGAAGTTAGATCTTCAGTTGTTGTCACTATTATCGGCTCCTTATTGCTTTCTTTCTTCTGTGGACAATTCTTCGCATAATGCCCGTGCTCGTGAGAGTGAAAACACTTGACTTTCATCAAGGCCATCTTCTTTCTTCCCTCCTCACCTTGGGAATTCTTTCCCTTGGTCTTCTCTTCCTTACTCGCTAAGGAAAAATCCTCTTCCACTTCCTTGGAAGAGGTCCCATCTATAATGTTCCTTCTGATATCCTCTTGCATCAAATTTGACCATAGTCATTCCCAATCTGGCAATGCCTCCCGACCATTGATAGAGTCCTAATAACTATGCCAATCCTTTGGGAGTCCTAGAAGAGTAAGACTCACCATATCATCCTCGACAACTATGATTCCAACACTTCCAAGTTCATCACAACATGAGTGAACTTGATTTAAGTAATTTGGAATTGAGTCGCCCACCTCCATCTTAATTTTTCAAAGTTTATCTTTCAGTGCCAACTTCCTTTGGTCACTGTTTTTCTGGGAAAGGTCCTTCAATGCTTCACATAGCATGTGGAGTTTCCTTCCCATTGATACTCGAGACAATGTTGTCTTGAACTCTCTCAAGGATTATCCACCTCGCCCTTGCCACACACTTCTTCCATTCGGCGAGATTCTGAGCATCCGATGTTGGTGGTTTGGGAATTTCCTGATCAATGAATTCCTTCAAGCCATTATCCTCCAACATGGCCTTCATCCTGTCATTCCGAGCTATATACTTTAAGCTTCCATCCAAGGCATACTCAAGTCGCAAACAGTAGAACGCCATCTATTGATCCTAAAGTATGAAATGCAATCAAATTTCACATGTAACTTTGAGCTCAAAAGCTTTGAAATATCCTCTAGTATTTTTTTCCCAGCTTTGATACCATGTAGAATTTCTTGTAGATTCACAAGCTCATGTAATCTACTAAAACAAGAGATAAGAATCTACTTTTACTTTTTACAATGGAAGTGCATAAAGATCGAGCAAAAAGATAATTGACAAGAGGAAGAACATCAATGAAACATAACACAATAAATATCCGGGGAAAGCAACAAATCAAAACCCCACTATCTGTATTGCATTAATCAGAAAATCAAGATGATATTACAATGCTTGTTCTCACAAGAACAATCCCAACACTCAGTAAAATCAATCTCCAACTCACAAGAAAATGTATGTCCAACACTTAGCCAATTATCCTACTCTCTAAGTCCCTATTTCCTTGCACAATTCCTATGGTTGATTAGCCCATCTCAAAGGGAAATCAGTGCATCCAAAACTGTGCAATCCCTTCTAGGTCCAGTTCCTGATTTCATGCACCATCTATAAAACTCAGGATATTATACAACAAATAGTGCACTGTCCCTACACTCTAGTCTCAACTAGGTCTTTCTCAGAATTGACATGCATGAGTTTCTGATGAGGGAATCTTTAGTTAACTGGAGTGGCACTAGTTAATGCATTATTGCACCAACTGACTGTTAACTCACTATTAGTTCCTCAAATAGTTTGGAACTAATTTAACTGGACTTAACTCAGTAAACTAAGTTAGCTAATTACAACTCATACTTAACTCATCTTGGACCCCTATAATATAGGGAGAACATATACATGACTTCAGAAAGACTTCCAACTCAAAATTCCTAAGTTAACTAAGTTAACTCACTCTAGTTAACTATTACAAGTCACTATGAGAATGAAAATCAATTTTAATTCTTAGTTTAATTCAAGGACAAATTAAACTGGAATTTATGGATTCTACTTTTAACATTTCTTGTTTCTATTTTCAACAAGTTGAATCTTAATCAGTTGGAGTGGATAAGGGACAATGGGAAAGAATCAAAAGAAGAAGGAAACTCAAAGGAATAAGTTAATTCAGGAGAACATTGACATTGATGCATCTGATGCTATAGCAATATATGCATTTATGGGTCAAGAACAATCTATAGTAGAAGAACAAGGAAATTCATAAACCATGGACAATAAAGGTATGTTTATGCTCAGTGATGATAACTATCAAGAATGGAGAAGATATTAAGTCTAAATTAATAAACCTAGGATCTGATGTCTAGAATTTAGTATGTAATGGTTGCACTAAAACTCCTCCATCAAGTGAAGTGTTACAAAAGATTGATGTGACATTAAATGAAATCATTGGTAACATACTTGATTCAACATTAGAAGAGGTTATGCACTATGAAACTGCAAAACAAGTATGGGATAATCTTCAAGTCATTCATGAAGGAAAATCAAAGGAAGATTGTTTATCAAGAGAACCACCAGGTAATCTTATTTCTAAAGATGTGTAAAAGGATGAGTATGATGATAAAACAACCTTTGTTATGTCAGATGGAGTTACTTATTTAGAAGGAGATAGGTTAGAGGAAGTTCTTAATCTTAGAAGAAAACTTGATTTTCCTTTGAAAAGGATTATCAATCTTAAGTATAAATTGCAGGAATATGATAAGAGGGATCATGCTACAGTAGAATCTAAAATTTTTTGTGAAGGACTTGAAGCCAAAATCATCTCTCTAAGAGCATATCTGAAAAATTAAAACAAGAAAATTGAAGAACTACTTGAATTATTTGAAGAATAAGAGAATTGGTTGAAGGAAGAGATTATCAAATTAAAGGAGAAATTGGAGGAAGGAAGAAAGATTGAAGAACGAATGAGAAAGAAGTATCTGGAAAAGGAAGAACAATGTCAAAAACTAAAAGCTGAGGTAAAAATTCTAAAAGGTAAATTCAAAGAAAATGATAAACATCTGAAATTTCAAGATAGTACTAAAATTTTGGATAACATTCTTAGTAGTCAAAGGTCTCCTTCCATTAAATTTGGTCTTGGTTTTGATAAAACTATAAAAGTAGAATCTAGTTCATAGGATTGTGCAAGGATATTGAAGGATAATAATACAAAATCTGAAATTCCTGCTAAATAGATAATAAGTTAACCAAATCAACATCCAAGGAAGATGAATTTAAAAAAAAAAAATCATTTGCTCCCAATAATAGAAACATTAATCAATTATCTCCTCTCATCAATAATGTTGAATGCTTTATATGTCATAATACTGCCAATTGTGAAAAAAGATTATTTGATCTCAAGCAAATAGCCACTTCACATGAAGGTCATCATATCCTAGGTACTCTAGTTTCTTTAAGGTATATTTCTTTACTTGAAACATATTTGGTCACAAAGCTATTGATTGCAATAGGAGGAATATGAAACAGAAATATCATAATTCCTCTACTCCCTTTTCTAGTCATATAATATGTTGTACTCGTAATAATTTTGGGCATGTAGCAAAAGAATGCAAGAACAATTCAATGGACCTCCACAGACAACATGACAAGAAATCAGATAAGAATGTTGTTTCCAAAATATCTGAGAATGATGGATACACCAACACTTCTCATAATAAATAGAAAGAAGAAGAACAAACATGGTATGTTCCTTCTCAGTGCGCATTTGAATATGAAGAAGAATGGTACATAGATAGTATATGCTCTCATCACATGACTAGAGATAAGGAAAATTTTGAATTTCTCAAGAAAAGTAAAGATGTTAAGGTAATTCTTGGAAATAGTTCTCCAAAAACATTTATGGGAAAAGGTATAATCAAACATGAGAAGTATGCAAAAGTAGTTGATGCATTATTAGTTCAAGTACTAAAGAGAAATATTCTAAGTGTAGGTCAAATGGATGACAAAGGATGTATATTTTTATTTACATCAACTAAATGAAAAGTAATAGATGAAGAAACTGGAAAGGTTATAGCAAGAGGATACAGAAATCCAAACAAATTATATGTGTTAGAATAGAAGAATTTAGGCAGAAATAAGAGGTATAGTTTCTTTTCTTCCTCAGACACATAATAAAATAAGATGGTTCCCATTACAGTCTATTTCGCTTAAAGAATACTTTTAATAGTGACTACGGAAGGGGTGTGAGGTACATGACCTCATGAAGAGCATGTGATGATTATTAGGTCCACAGGATCAGTAGCGTATGATATTAGGGGGAGCTAGGCATTAGTGTCTTGGTGATAGTTATCTAGTTTGGTTTGATATTCATTTGGTGTTGCTAATACTACTAACATTGCATTGATGAAGTAATAGTGAACATGAACATGTATGGTATATTTAGGGGGAGTTGTTGTTATGAAAAGTTATTATTGGCTTTCTTGTTCCAATATTGTTTTGATGTAGACTATTAATATTGCTTAGAAATTATGGTTGGTTCATGATGGTTCATGAGATGTTGCAAAATTTTAATGTTGTTATGATTCTTTAATGAATTTTTTATGATCATATTTGACAGTGAATAGTCAACACAAGATCACGGGAAGTATTGTTTTTCTTCTAATAATGCATTGTTGGCATTATGATTTCTTGAGAATTTCTTGTTGCATGTTATTTTATGATGAGTACATATCATTTGGTGATGTATATTTATTATCGGTGTTATTGGTGAAGATACATATGTTGTCATCATTATGTTGTTAGTACTAATGAAGTCATGAATGATGCCTATATATTTCTTAAGTTGCACTTAGTGGGTTGATCGTTCTTGATAAACTTGATGAAGAGGAAGTGTATGCTATGGTAGTTATTAAAATTGGTTGAAGATGATAAGTTTATGATTCACTCACAATCTGTTAACATTATGTAAGTCAATGTTGTTGTCATTATGTCATCAATGATGCATTGAATGTCTTTGGTGAAGTTTTGGTTGATGCATATATGTTCCCTAAGCATTTGAAAAGTTGTTGTTGTCAAACATTGATAAGAAAGATAATTTTAAGGTGTTGGTTTATGATGTTGTTGATCAAGTCCTATAACTTGAGATGATGCAGGTATTCTTGGTTTGTTGGTGCATGGAAATAATATGTATATGCTGCATATGGATTATGTCTCTTCTTATATATGGAAAGAGCTTGATGATATGAGGTCAATAGGATGTTTATTGATATGTTGCTGCTACAGTTGATTTATTGATGATGATTGGAAACACTACACACTTGGTCACATATTGATGACTACACTATCCTACTAGATGATGATGAGGATGTTCATGCTACTATATATGTTGTTGTGATCATATGTTCATGTTGTAGGTTCCTATATGGTGTATGATGATTGTTAATGATTATCACAGTCTTACTACCTCACTAGTGAGGTCTTTAGTTTTGATTATAAATTTCATATCTTTCTCTCGATGTAAATGTCATGTAAAGACCCATGTTGTAGTTATTGTAATATGAACTCATGCATGGGATATTGGATCATGTCATGTTTATATGTAATCACATTATTTTTGGCAATTGACCTAATTTTAGGTCAAAAATATAACCCTAATGTGTTGGGTGATTGATGTAACCATGAGTCATTGATGATAGGAAAGGTCATATTTGGTTGACCCTTATGATTCAAAGTTCCATCATATTCTCAGTGAGAGCATGGTCAGTATGTAATTTTCATATTCAACAAATCAAATCTACAGTTATCTTCTCTACAAAGTGAGAGAGAAGCCTTCATTCAGCAACTTTCAGCCCTTTTCCCTTGGTGTCAAAGGGGGAAAGAACCTTGGTGTTTGGAGAAGAGTTCCTGGAGAATCTTGGTGAGAAATCTTAGTATTTACAGGTGTATTTGTAGGTGTTTAGAGGTGACGACCAAACACCAAATTGGTTGTCATCAAGTCCAAAGGGGGGAGATTGTTGGCATTATGGCTAATGTGTTGTCCTTAATGGCAACCTACTTGATAAAGATGAGAATATGATATCATCATGGTCATGAAGATTGGAACAAATGCTACATAAGTGATGAATAGAGAAATGAAAGTTTAGAGAAAGATGAATGTTAAATATAAAGTTTGAGAAAGTATGCATGGATCCTATTCAAAAGGATCTCGTACATACATAGGTATTGTGAAGAAAAGTCGCATACATAATACGCACCATGGTAATATGGATACCATACCTCTTTACTAAGGTATTGGCCCATAGTAATGAGTATGACAACGATTATTTGATCACGTCAAAGAATACTAATGGCATTACCAAAGGATTGGCCTAAGGTATTGGCTAAGGATAAATATATATAAGGAGATGGAGATCAAGGTGTTAAGTGTGCATGTAATGAGTTTTTCATGTGTGATCTGATCTAAAATAGGTGTGCACTAGGGTCTAAATGATTTGAAGATGTGTTGACATATATGCTTGATTTATTTTCATATTGAAAATGTCTAAGTAGCTAAAAATGATAGATCAGTGGTTGTAATGATGTTGTGATTAAATAAATTATTCAAAAACCGTTAGTGTTGATAGTGAAGGTTGTAGAGTATGAAGACTATGTTGACAACAAAACTTTTTAGATATGTACAAAGGTTTGTCTCAGGTTATAGCATACATATGCGGAACTGCTTCTAGGTAGTCACGTATATATTCTTCAAATTTTTTTCTGTATGTTGAGATTTATACATGGCTGTTTTGAATGTTAAGTGCATACATACGTTGACATGTTTTGTGGAAGTTGTATATACAAACTAGGGTTTGAACTGATGATTGATGTTTACAGTTGATGATGTTTGGTTTAATTGTTGTTATTTTTTGATGAAGTCTCTATCATGGTAATTTTTGTTTGACAATATTGATTGGGTTGATTTGGTTATGAAATGGTATGTTGAATAGTGATGTTGCTAAAGTGTGGTGATCTGTAATTGATTCAGTAGTTGTTTCAATAATGTTGTTATTCAGATTCAATTTTCAGTGATTTGAGATTTATATGTAGGCCTTATATAGTGGAAGTTTGTATATATGCAGGTATGATTTAGAACAATAACGTATACATTCTGATGTATGTCTGATCAGAGTTTGCAGGAACAACATTGTGTTTCTGTCATGATGAACAGTTTATGGTTTGGTTGTTGTGCATTGGTATGATCTGATGGTTTATATCTATTATGGATTGGTTTTATCTTGTGGAAATGGTTGATTGAGATTCAATGATTGATTGATTGTAATAAAGTGATTCAATTAGTTCACTGCTTGGTTTCAGAATTGTTACTTGGTATTGGGCTTAATGATGGAAGTGGGTCTAGTTTGAAAATATGATGAAAAGTGGCCTACATGTTTGATGTTTTGAGTCAAGTGGATCTAGTGTGAAATATTATGAAACATGTTCCACAATATATATTGAGGATTGGAGGCTTTAGTCAGGGAGTCAGAGCTTCCTTCAGTGGCAGCTGGTAAATTTAGTCAGGGGGTAGGTGCTCCCTTTTGGTAGGAGTCGGTAAATGAGATTAGGGGGTTGGAGCTCCCTTCCAGTGGGTGCTAGAGAACAAGAGAAAGTTGTATCCTTCTGCAGATGGGTCTTGTTAGCACTCAAAATGAACCTCAAGGCTGAGAAGAGGCAATTTCGAGGTAACCACAAACCAAACTTTTGATCTGGCATCTAGCCTTTCCAGACCAAAGAGGGCTCTCTCTTTGCCAACAAAAGGTGCCTGCGATGATTAAATCTTAGGCTAGCTATGAAGAACGATTTGGTTGAAATTTGTGGGTCAAAAATAGCAGGAGAAGGGATCATTGGGCTATGGAATCGAGGCTAGTTGTTGCCAACAAACTTAGGGCAAAGTAAGTGCAATGTTCAGCTAGATAAATGATGTAAATGAGAGAAGGAAAGAGGAGAAATCTCGCTGCACTACAGGCATCAATCAAGGGATGGATCTACAGTGGTAGCATTAGAAGAAAAAGAAACACTGGGTTACTCAATGGACCATCTAACAGAGGATGGATTCTACAAAGATAACCACTACATTTAACAACAGAATCATTGTGAAAGGAGCATCGTGCATGGATGGATTCGTAAAAACTTCCATTAGATAATGTTGTAAACAATAATTAGCAGAAAAACCAAAGTATGTAAGTAATCTTACAAGGAACACATGCTAGACATTAAACACCGTAATGGTTCACAAATCTGAAGGGCAGAAACTGCTTCATTAAAAAATAATATTCAAAAAGAACTTTACATAGTCCAAAGCAGCCTCACTCTGTTGTAATAACCGAACCCTTTACACTTTGAAATTCATAAATAATATACAATTAGCTCATCCCTGTACCAAGGGAGTTGAGCTCAACCATCTCCCTAAAGATAGAAACAGTTACATTAAATTTGGACCGAATTTCTGAAACTAGGGGTCAAAGATGAACTCATATCTCTTGAACCATAATACCTGTTACAAAAAAAAAATATATTTTTGTAGATAAGGTCATGTTTGAGAAAAAACTCTCTCAAATTTTGGAAATGTGTTTCCACTTGCTCAAAACTGTGCCACAAAATAATATCTAAAACAGGAAATCAGTAAATATTTAAATCTGTAAACATAGGTTGTAAAGTCTAGTCAAATATTCCAATTCATGATACTTGTGAATAAACTAAAAGTGGTTTTTTCTATATGACTCATGGTTGACAAAAAACTCCTTGGGTTTCTAAAAATTACTTTCCATATGTTGTAAAATGGCACCGCACTACAACGACTAAAACAGTAAAACAAATGCAAAATGTGTTTTGTTTTAATGTAGGTTTCAAATATCATTGCATATCTACCACATAGTAACACCTGTCCATAAACTAAAGGAGGTTTTTGTTATTTGGTATGTGATTGAAAAATGTCTTTCACTTTTATAAAATTCATTTCCATTACTTCAGAAACTGATTTTGTAGTAAACTTGTCCGTGTGTGCAGCGAATGACCTCAAAACATGCATAACCAAAAATCAATCATTCATTTCAATCATATCTTCTAATCCAGGAAAAGGTTTTGGGCGTGCAATATACCATTGGAAAGATATTTCCGAGCTGCTTCTAATGAAAAAACTTAGGATATGATTTGCACTGAAACTCATGTGCAAAACATCTCTGAAAACTAGACATAGTAAGAGCCCATTTTGATCCCTGGTGACAAGCTGCGAAGACTGGAACTAATATTGGCCTTATTGGGGATGGAAGCTCCTTGGAGGTGTCAAGAACACCATAGACAAGGTGCCTCATCCATTGGGAAATATGGTCACAAATAACTGTAAACCCAAAAAACTCATATCAATCTAAAAACATATACATACTGCAATATGTACATAAACAAATACCGGAAACTGAAACAATGCCTTGGGCAACTTATTTATTTACAAATCTACCCTATTCTGATGGAAAATTGATAGATCAAGTAATACTATCATATCAGACCAACCAATCAAGCAGTTGTGGCA
This sequence comes from Pinus taeda, assembly GCA_000404065.3. Lineage (NCBI taxonomy): Eukaryota > Viridiplantae > Streptophyta > Pinopsida > Pinales > Pinaceae > Pinus > Pinus taeda. Next base: position 4,873 of record APFE031412309.1, on the reverse strand, counting down.
AATATGATGCTAGGGAGTGCTTGAACCAGGACACAATTGGAAATGCTAACAACTATACATGCAAAAAATGAGTCTGGTTGTGTAAAAGAAAATTTGCTTTGTCATTCAAACTTAAAAAATACTCCATATGTGCAACAATAGGATCATAGAAACCAGACCATGTATGCTGCCCTAACTCCTCAACATATGCTTCCAACTGTGAACTATCATTGCAAACATCCATGGGCAGCCCTATTGTTTCTTGTTTTGAAGGAGGGAGAGTTTCCAAGAACTTTTTGGGATCTTGGAATTCATATGACTTAATTTGAACATCTATATACTCAATATCCTTCTCAAATTTTTTAACCACTAACTCAAAGAAACTAGTTTTATCGTTAAGAGGAAACTTCGGAGATCTCAAACATTGAAGCACGGTAATGAAAAATACCTCATCTATTTCAATATCCATTAACTGATCTCTAACTTCTTTTAAAACTTCACAAAACACAAGGTTTGCCACATACCCTACCATCATCTTATTTTAGTACATGAACAGATCAGTGAGTGCTGGAATCTCTAGATTGAGTTTGGAGTTGCCAGGTGAATGTTTCATCCTTCATATGTGTCTGACCGTTGTCCACCATCAGCAACCAGATATGCAACTTGAACAATATTTCTCAGAGAAAATATGTCACCTCGTCCCTGACAACAGAGCCAATATGTTAGCACTCAAAATGAACCTTAAGGCTGAGAAGAGGCAATTATGAGGTAACCACATACCAAAATTTTGATCTGGCATCTAGCCTTGCTAGACCAGAGAGGACTCTCTCTTTGCCAAAAAAACGTGGCTACGATAAGTGAATCTTAGGCTAGCTATGAAGAACGATTTGGTTAAAATTTGTGGGTCGAAAATAGTAGGAGAAGGGATCATTGGGCTATGCAATCGAGGCTAGTTTTTGTTGGAAAACGTGGGGCAATGTAAGTGCAATGTTCAGCCAAATAAAAGATGTAAATGAGAGAAGGAAAGAGGAGAAATGTTGCTACACTATAGGCATCAATCAAGGGATGGATCTGCAGTGGTAGCGTTAGAAGAGAAAGAAACACTGGGTTACTCAATAGAGCATCTAACAGAGAATGGATTCTACAAAGATAACCACTACATTTAACAACAAAATCATTGCAAAAGGAACATCGTGTGTGGATAGATTCCTAAACACTTCCCTTAGATAATTTTGTAAACAAGAATTAGTATAAAAACAAATTATGTAAGTGATCTTACAAGGAACACATGCTGGACATTAAACACCGTGATGGATCCCAAATCTAAAGGGCATAAATTGCTTCATTAAAAAATAACATTCAAAAAGAACTTTACATAGTCCAAATAAGCCTCACTCTGCTACAATAATCAAACCCTTTACACTATGCAATTCATAAAATATATACGATTAGCTCATCCATGTACTAAGGGAGTTGAGCTCAACCATCTCCCTAAAGATAGAAACAATTACATTAAATTTGGACTGAATATCTAAAAATAGGAGTCAAAGATGAACTCATATCTCTTGAACCATAACACCTATTACAAAAATTAAAGATATTTTTGTAGATACTTTCATGTTTGAGAAAACCCTCTCTCAAATTTTGGAAATTCTTTTCCAGTTTCTCGGAAACTATGCCATAAAATAATCTCTAAAACAGGGAATCAATAAATATTTAAATATGTAAATGTAGGTTGTAAAGATCTAGTCAAATATTCTAATTCACGACACCTGTGAATAAAATGAAAGAGGTTTCTGTTATATGGCTCGAGGTTGACAAAAACCTCCTTGGGTTTCTCAAAATTAATTTCCATCTGTTGTAAAAGTGGCACCGCATTCACAATGACTAAAACAATAAAACAAATGCAAAATTTGTTTTGTTTTAATGTAGGTTTCAGATATCACTGCACATCTCCCACATAGTAACACATGTGCATAAACTGAAGGAGTTTTTCTGTTTATTTTGTATGTGATTGACAAAAACCTCTTTCTCTTTTGTATAATTCATTTCCATTACTTTAGAAATGGATTTTGTAGTAAACTTTTCCCTGTGTGCAGCAAATGACCTCAAAACATGCATAACCAAGAATCAATCACTCATTTCAATCATATCTTCTGGTCTAGGAACCGGTTTTAGGCGTGCAATATACCATTGGAAAGATATGTCTGAGCTTCTTCTGATGAACAATCTTAGGATGTGATTTGCACTAAAAATCATGTGAAAAACATCTCTGAAAACCAAACATAGTAAGAGCCCATTTTGATCCCTAGTGACAGGCTGCGAAGACTGGAACTAACAGGTCTCTTCGTAGTAGTAAGAGCTTGTGTCAATACAAGATTGTAAGATGTTCTCCTTTATAATAAAATCAGAATACAAGGATGAAGACAGTGGTGGTTTTCTCCCACATTGGGTTTCCACCTTAAGTCCTGGTGTTTATGTGTGTTGATATGTTTCTTGTGTATTGATGATCTATTTGTTATTTACTTCTCATGGTTTCTTCTTAATTAATGAATAATGAGGCAATGATGCATTCATTAAAGAAGAACATATGATTAAATATATGAAATTTAGTTAACTGGATCTACATTTTTTTCTTCACCAGAGTCACATACATACAAATGACAATAGTGTCTATAAATCAGAATAAGAAATTGAAATTTTGAAGTGTGTTTAAAATACTGATGCACCCCCCTCTTAGTACGTTTCCCAACAGCAACTACACTCTCCTATGGAACACATGACATGTCCTCCTCCTCTTCTTGTGTCTTGGGAAACTATTTAGTAGATAACCTTACACCTACAAGAATAGGAAACTTCATGAGTTTGTTATCCTACATATTAAACCTTTGCAATATTGTCTTAACGTACTTCCTCTAGTTTAAACACAACTTCCTCTTTTCCCTATCTTATTTAATTTGCATGCCCAAAATATAGTTTGCAACACTAAGATCCTTCATGTCAAATTTAGAGGGCAACTAGGTCTTCAAATCCTAGATAATGTCTTTGTCATTTCCAATTCGAAAGATATCATCCACATACAAGACCAAATAAATAACATGGTCACCAATTAATTTGAAATACATATAGTGATTTGTTTTTCTCCTTGCGAATCCAATTCCCCATATATATGTATCAAATTTTTGATATCACATCCTTGGTGATTGGTTTAACTCATGCAAAGGCTTTTTTAACATGCATACCTATTATTTGTCACCCCTCACTACAAATCCTTTAGGTTGATTCATGTATACATCTTCTTCCAAATACCCATGAAGAAATGTTATCTTCACACCAATCTATTCTACCCCAAAATCAAAAGCAACAACAACAAATACAAGTAATCTAATAGAAGCTAACTTGGAAATAGGAGGAAAAATATCACCAAAATCAATTCCTGACACCTTGGAAGATCCTTTTTCTCCCAACCGAGATTTTTATTTCTCCACCTTTCCTTTTGCATTCATATTCTTCTTAAACACCCATTTCTTACTAATGGGTTTCATTCCAACCGAAAAATCCTCTAGATCCCAGGCCTCATTTTTGTCCAAAGATGTCATTTCATCAACCATGGCCTCCTTCTCGAGTTTTCCATCCTCTGAATCCACTACCTCACTGACAATTTTGGGATCATCATCGGTAATATATAAAGCATAATTTGAATAGAAAGCAGATGGACTATACCTCTCTAGTTGCCTTCTCTCTCGAACTGATCTTCTCAAAGCTGGAGTGTGTGGCTCTTCCTCTTCTAATTCTTCTTCTGCTCTAGTGTCTTATTCTTCCTCCTTCATTTCAAACTCTATCTTCTCAGGTTTCTTTGGTAGGACTTCATGTTTAACATCATCTTTCATCTCTCTAAAAGAACATCTCAGTTGTACACAACCTTCCTTTTTTTTTGGGTCCAAATATTATAACCTTTTAAACCATCCTTATACCCAATAAAGATGCACCTTTCATATTTAATATCCAACTTGGTTATTTTCTCCTTTGGAACATGTATATATGCATCATAGCCAAAATATCCTGACATGTGAGAGAGAGGGTTTCTTACCAGTCCATACCTCATTTGGAGTCTTATCCTCCAACGTTGATTAAGGTGATCTTTTAAACAGGTAATATGCAATATCCACTGCCTCTAACCAAAATTCATATCCTAACCCTACACCATTGAGCATGCTTCTTTCCTTCTCCATCAACTTCCTATTCATCCTTTCTACAACTCCATTTTGTTGGGGTGTATATGGATTAGTCTTATGTCATGCTATACCACACTCTTACAAAACTCTTCAAATTCATTCCTGTAGAACTCTCCACCATTATTTTTCCTCAACACCTTAATATTCCTTTATGCCCGATTTTCCACCAGAGCCTTAAATTATTTAAACCAATCAAATACTTTAGATTTCTTCTTGAGCAAATATATCCATGTATTCCTCAAGAAGTCATATATAAATGAGACATAGTAAAAAAAAATCTCAAGTGATGGAATCGACACATGTCCAAACACATCACTATGCACACGCTCTAATATTCATTTTTCCCTCTTAGCACGAGAGGTAAAATGTTGGAAATAATACTGAGAGGAGGGGTGAATCAGTATTATCTGGTCAATTATTTTCTTTTTCCAACCCAGAACATATATGCTACTTCAGTTAGAGAAAACCGTGTATATATGCAACTACAGATAAGGAAACCTGCGTATACCATACAAACTTATAATTTAAAATATTCTATAGATGTTGAACATTAATCTGTGCATTAGGATCATATAAACAATAACCAGGAACAGAAAAATAGAGCAGAAGACAATCACACACAAGAACACAAGATATAAGGTGGAAACCCAATGTGGGTG